>CM044549.2:34946222-35218722 GCA_024416835.2 Perccottus glenii
AGCTGCTGCAGGTGGCAGTAGATCAAAGTTTCTCCCGGATAAACCGCACCTCCCCTGCACTAGCTCCACCACCTCGCCCTAACACAGCCCTGTTACATGGCGGCCCCAGCTCCATTCACCCACCCAACAGCCTGGCACATCTCCTCTACAGACACCGGCAAAAGTGAGTCAGTCTCATTTAATCTGATATCGTTTTTCTAATATGTACAACAGTACTTGACCCCAGTATGATTCTGTTCTTTATTTAAGAGGCCTGTTCAGATAAAGGTACTAAAAGCCCCAAGCTCCTGAAACTTGCAATGATGTTCAGCCTTGCTTTGTTTACAGAGTGAGGTAGATAAGTAACACAATGGGCCTCTGAAAAGGATGTTAAGCCTCATAAGAAAAGCCAATGGCTAACTAACTGTAACAGGTGTCTGGCTTAATAATGTTCCAAAACGTTCCAAGAGACTTTTTCAATTCTGTATACAAATTGATAAAGTCTCTTGGAATTAGAAACTAAATGTCTTCACCTTGAAAACTGAGTCCAGATTCTTTTACTTTAATCTTTTTTTTTCAAATAATCTATGGTAATCAATGGCCAATAAACTTAACAAAATGTATAACGTTACTAATAAGGTCTGAACGACGAAGATTAACGGATTGCCTAAGATTACATTCTGAAATATTATAGATGGTGACATGTGATTGAGTGTCAAACATTTGACTCAGGTAAATTGTTTGTGCTTTCAGAGTTGGGTGGTTCAGCTAAGTTAGGTTCAGGATTGTCAACTTCAGAACATTCCCCAGAGGGACTTCAGTAACAATTGGACTTACAGATCAAGTAAGTGCTCAGGTGAGTGATTGGGTTTACTTCCTAAGGACTGAGCGCAGTTTCAGGTAAGTAGTCAGGTAAGAATTCTGGGGAATGTTCTCCCACACTGGAGTTAGTAGGCTGAACTTGTTCATCCTCAAATTCTTCTGCAAGCAATGGTGGTTCAGCAAGGTCTTTAGTGCCCCTAGAGGGTAGCACTCTTTGACTTTCTCGATTAAGAACTTTGCTGCACCTGGAACAACACAAACTGTATTATTTTCTTGTGGTCCCTCTGCTGAAGAGTCTTCAGCAGAATGGACTCTGATTGAGAAGAGGGACCACAAGAAAACACTACAGGGCAGTGATTCTGGCCCTGTATTTACTTGGTATCGGATTGATACCAAATCTAGCAGTATCACACATCACTAGTGGTTAGCACTCCTGTCTCACAGCAAGAAGGTCCTGGGTTCCCATCCAGGGCAGGGCCTTTCTGTGTGGAGCCGGCATGTTCTCCCTGTGTCTGCATAGGTTTCCTCCAGGTGCTCCGGGTTTCCCCTACCACCAAAAACATTTACTTCCCCACATACATGGGGCCAGGTCGTCATTGTAAATGAGAATTGGTTCTTAATTGACCTACCTGGTTAAATAAAGAATAATAGTATCTGGCAAACCCTAGAAACAATCTCAAGGTCTACAAGGTTGTTGGAATTGGCCAGGATTTCAAGGCAGAAACCTTTTCTGGATCCATCTCAACGCTTTTTTTCGGAGACTACATGACACAAGTACCAGACAGACGTCTGTAAGAATGTGCATTTATCAGGTTAGAGCTTCAGTCTGTATTCTTTCAATCTGTTCAGCACAAGGAACAGACAATTCTCAAGCTCCTTTTAAGGGTGTTTGAAAAGACAATTAGGCCGTCAATAAACATCAGGACCTCTTTCAGATGTAGACTTTCCATGCACTTCTCCATTAAGCACTGGAACGTTGAAGGCACATTTGTAATGCCTTGTGGCATTCTGTTAAATTCACAGAACCAAAGGGGGCATCCTTATCTTTTTCATGCATAACTAGATTTGAGATTGAGAACAATTTCAATCCACTAAGAGCAGCAAAATTTTTTTCCAAATGCATCTTTTATTGAAGATTGAATTTGCGATAATCGATGCACAGTCTAATGTCCCTGTTCTTCTTCTTGACAACCACAATTGGAGAAAAAAGATGGGGACTCAGACTCCCTACTAACACCGGAGCTTCCGCAGATGTTCAGACAGCTTCTATGTCTTGTAGGCGTATGGATCTTGATTTATTCTTTCTACTCAAGTGCATCTTCTGCAAAACTGCTCGTAAAAGGCTTCCAGAGTGTGCATGCCACTAGTTTAAAAACTGGAACTCCTAGTCTCACATCAGGAACCACCAGTGTAAAGGTGGCTTCTGTGAGTGCCTCTGAAACCCACTAATCTCTTTGGGAGTTATTTCTTTGACTGGAAACCTGACTTTAACCTGACATTGGACTGATGATTTCTTCCTTGTGGGACAAGGTAGGTCCAATGCAGTTCCTGTTCATCCTTAGTTTAAATGTCTGTCTTTCCTCCGCCATTTCTATTGCTTACAGTTAAATTGCTTCCTCTTGGTGCTCACTTATGCTGGATTCGGGTCATTCTCACATTGCATCTTAATGTGACCTTCCACCCTACAGCGGAAGAAAAGACCAGGCTTGGCTAATGCTTTGGTTGTGTTAATCTTCTTGGTTTTCTCAAATTGCTTTAGGAAGGAGTTAGGCAGCTTGGTACTGGCTTGGCTTGAGGTAAAAGCTGCAAGCAGCTTCTGGATGGCTGACATTTGCTCAGAAAGCTTAGGTGAAATCTTGGTGAGTGTGGTTAAAGTAGGCACAAAAATCTTTTTGTGAAGGGAAATGAAGCTGTGAGCTTGGATTTTCTGTGGCCTCTGGACAATGGAGCTCTGATATGGATTGACTAAGTTGTGAAACCATTTCTTGAAGAACTTCTTTTCCAGTTTGTCAATATTCTTCCGATCTGTTAGGTAAGTTTGCGTCTTATAACCACCAGCATAAACGTCAGACAATTTTTCAATTTGAAATTTGTCACCTGCCTCAAAACGTGTGAATGGGGCAGATAAATGTACTACCAAGGATCCCAACGTACAGTCATCATTTTAAAAAGTCTGACGATTTATATTACCATACTGCTCAAGGAAATATATAATATATATTAATAGCTTCTTTGTGCAAGTAAGACTTGGTTGTCTTATCAACAAAAACCGTGTTTGAGCTTTTGATACAAAGATTTTCCAAAATGTACAAATTGGCAACACAAGGATTGGTGAGTATGAATGAAACACTTAAAAGTATAATTTACTGCACTAATTTTCCTCTTGGGTAGCTCGCCAAAAATGAAACAGGTTACATTGATTCATTTAGCTGACGCTTTTATCCAAAGCGAATTTCACCAGTGTTACAGCTGGAACACCACTGGAGGCAAGGTGGGTTAAGTGTCTTGCCCAAGGACACAACGACAGTATGAACTGTGGGGAGAGCAGGAATCAAACCACCAACCTTCTGCTTAAAAGACCAACGCTCTACCACTGAGCCACTGCGCCACATTAACGTGTCATTACTATTAACAAGTGAGCTATGGCAATCAATGGCTGATAAACCAGAAATGACTACTGCAGTGGTCAGTAAGTAACAAGTCAACAAAAAAGAGTATTGATTGTGTAGTGTAATAACAAAGTTAAAGTGAACAAAACCAAACAAAGTGAAATAAATAAACCCCAAAAATACTAACAATACTACAGCAGAAAAAAGACATTTGAAAAAAATGGATAAAAGTGCACATTGAAAGTTTAACAACAATGGAGTTAGATCAAACACAAAACTGAAATAGTCCAAACGTCCAAGCTTGATAGAGCCACAAGTGCACCATGCAAAACAGTCCAGTTTGTTTCACAGTTCAAGCTGATTATGTTCTAATGCATGCAGTAAATTGTTCAGAGGTACGTAAATGAGAAGCAGTAGTGGCATTTGGAATGACGAGAGGTGGGAGAATAAAAAAGAACTGGCTGCACTAGTCTCCTACCAGACCATTGGTATAAGTTGTCAACCCGGACCAGGCTGCCAGCCTTGATATCACTAGCTTTCCATCGCTGTAGCACATAAAAAGGCACATGGCCAATTCTGGAGGTTTAAAACAGCACACGTGAATAACAAGTTCCCATCAAATGTTGGTCTGGTTCTGCAGCTACTGTCCATCGGCTTCTCTTCCACACATCTGAAGGGAAGCAAGTCCAGGCAGCTTACTAGTCACTCCAAAACAGGTGATTGGCTGGAGGGACCACGTGTACATGTCATGTGACATGGTGCATTCAAGGGCAGAAGAATATGTTGGAAAAAAACAATATTAACGCAAATTCTATGGATTTTAACCTGTGTTAATTTGGCTGCTTTGTTTGGTCAGAGGATCCACTTTGTCACCAAACAAGGACTTAGCAATGAGTAATCAGTAACCAAGACTAAATGTTGAATAAACCCAGCCCAGGCCTTGTTTCTACTTATTATCCTCACTCTGTAATAGGATCCATGCATAAGATCAGTGAGGTGTCTCCATCCATAATCCATAAGACTATGGAACTTTTCTAAAAAATAAACATTTAATTTTTTTAAATACTCACTAGTTCATTTGTGAGTTAGATTTTTGATCCACTGACACAGTGTGATCAGCTATATACTTTCTGTTTGTGTCCTGTTTGTCAGAGAACTCAGTCCGCTCCAGTCTCTGATAGTTAATGGCAACGTTGAGGCCCTGATGGACCTGATCCGAGGTCGGAGTAGAATTCTGACGGAGCCTAATATTGATGGATGGATTGCTCTTCATGAAGCGGCGTATCACGGACAGTTGCAGTGCGTCCGACTGCTGGTAAAAGGTCAGTTTCACAGGATACCATTATCAAAAATAATTGATAAAATATAGCCACAGCCATTTCCAAATAGAAGCTTATAATTGATTCTGTGTCTTCAGCTCATCCAGATTTGGTGAACAGGTGCACAGTGCTAAATCAGAGCGCTCTGATGCTTGCTGCCACACAAGGACATGCCTCCTGTGTTGAGTTTCTGCTAAACAATGGTGCCAACCCGGACATTGCCAACAAAGAGCGAGACACAGCACTGTTTACTGGTGAGGGTTTGTAATGGCACCAACGTAACAACAGAGCACAGATGTAATGAAACATGCAGAGTGTGTTCACATAAGTGTCCTGGTTATAAATACAATCAAAAATACCAATGATAAAATAATTTGTATTTATATACCACCTTTCTTAAAACCAAAGGACTTTTTTAGCAGTTTAGGTAGTTTAGAAATTAAGGCATTACTTAGAGGTATGTTTTGAAAGGTTTTTTGTAGGTGTCAAAAGAAGTGGAGTTAAGAATATTGGCCAGGAGAGAGTTCCAGAGAGTAGGTGTTCCCACACAAGGTCCAGGTATGTGAACTGGAAAATGAGGCACTTAGCTTCCAGGACTGGTTGTATGGTTGCTGCTGAAACTAGTGAGTGTTGAGGGCAAGTGTCTGTAATAGAATTATAAGGCCCTTCAGAGTGAGTCTGCACCGGTGCACTGTGTTGCACCAGCTTATCAACACAGAGCTGCATATGTATACACACGTTTTTCCCATGGTCTGGGAAACAAACAGACATGTAGAATTGCATTGTTTATTTGTAAATGTGAAAACATCCCTGTCGCAACACTGGCCATTAAAATACTAATTTCATGTTTTTGTATTCGATCATATGTCTTTTTAATTGATTAGACGCAGAATCTATTAGCATAATATATCTATAAGCCCTTTGCGATAACTGCAGTTGAGATAAAAAATCTGAAGAGTTGTTTGTGTTGCAGCCTGCGAGCATCTGAACGAGGCTGTGGTGGATTTGTTGCTGAGGTTTGGAGCTCAGGTGAACTGCTGCTGCAGTTTAGGATGCAGTCCTCTGCACGAAGCCTGTCGCCTTGGAAACACAGTGGTCTGCTCCATGCTGCTGCAGGCCGGCGCAGACCCCAGCTCCAAGAACATCTATGGCATCCAGCCGCTGTTCACTGCAGCTCAGAATGGACACAGCCAGGTTGTCAGGCTGTTGGCCAAGAGAGGTAAGAGGTGGCCAAAGATTTGGTGGCTATCAAGCCCTATGGGTCATAAGTCATTTTTAAATTAAAATATCAGCTTTAACAGCACACACATACTTTATATTTGTTCACGTTGGGTGTTAAACATCCCTGTCAAGGGGCTGGTTCTGTCAGAATACAGTCCACAATGGATTATCCATTCTCTTACATAGATCTATTATATAATAATTATTTATAATCCTTGAACAAAGCTGCTGTTTGGTCCTAAGAGACCTCTCGGTCTGTTCTCCAGGTGCAGACATTAATGCCCAGGCGTTGGACAGTGCCTCTCCTTTGTTTGAAGCTTCGAAAAACGGACATGTGTCAGTGGTGGAGATGCTGCTGTCCATGAACGCCGACGCTAACCGCAGCACAAAGTCCGGACTACTGCCACTGCATGTGGCTGTTCAGAACAACCACCAGAAGTGCGTCCTCTTCATTATAAACCTTCTTGTCAAGTCTATTTATGAAGTATATTTTAAATAACACTCTAAAGTTTGAGGAGTGAAGACTTCAGTCTGGAAGCTGATCTTGAAACTCTGTGGTTGTTTCAGGGTCTTGTCGCTGCTCGTCCCTGTGACCAGCCGAGTTCGAGTGAGTGACAGCGGCATCAGTCCGCTGCACATCGCGGCAGAGCGGGACCATGACGATCTCTTGGAGCAGCTGATCGAGGCAGGGTTTGATGTGAACGCACTGCTGTCGGAGGAGCGCTCCCGGACCTACCCTGACCACCGATGCACAGCGCTCTACTTCAGTGTCTCTAACGGAAACCTGTTTGCAGCCGAGGCGCTGCTGGCGGCCGGTGCTGACCCAGAGCTGGATGTGTTCCGGCCGCTGCTGGTGGCTGTGCGAATGGGCTGGGTTGACCTGGTGGCGCTGCTGTTACGGTACGGTGCTGATGTGCACGCCCAGGTGCCCGGCCAATACTCCGCCTTTCCCACAGCGCTACACCTTGGTCTAGAGTCGCTGCCCACACTCAAGCTGCTGCTGGACCATGGCTGTAACGCGACGGCCTGCTTTAACTGCTGCTACGGCACCAATACACACCCCCCTCCTTCGCCCTGGCGCCGGCCATTAGAGGATCTGCGGTTCACCAGTGACCCAACAGCAGGGGGAGCGGTCCAGGTGAGTCTTACTTTTTCATTTAGGATGGACCTTTAATTAGACCCTTTGCAATATAAACCAGGTGTGTTCACTTACTAACAGGCCGTCATTATTTGTTGAGGACATGTGGTTTGTCTCAAAGTAAAAAAAGATCTAAATGTTATTGTTCCAAACTGACAACCTATTGAGTCACCAGAGTTTTCTATTTGGCCACATCAGAGCCTAATGTTGGTGGAAGCTTTGAAGACATTCCTCTTGTATTTCTTATCTAGTTTTGTGAAGCCATCTCGTGCCTGTCCTTCTGTCACCTCACGGGCCCTGTCGTCTCGGTTCTCCTCGACTACGTGGGACATATCCAGCTCTGCTCTCGGCTGTTGGAGGTTCTACAGCTCAGCAGCCTCTGGCCCGTCATCAAACTCAAAGCCTGTGAGTCACTGATTAATCAGCAGAGAGGGTTATTGTGTTATTGAAAATCTACAAACAGAGCAAAAAGATTATTTGGGACACTAACTATCAAACTGCTGCCATGGAATAAATAAAATATAAAGTCAAAAGTTGAAACTATGGTCAGGACTTTGTAAAAGCTACAGTGACACCTGATGGACCTGTCTGTTAAATGTGATTTTGTGTCACAGATTCTCCTCATCCCTTGATGCAGCTCTCTCGGCTGCTCATCAGACGCCTGCTCGGCCTCCAGCGCCTCAGACTTCTGCACACGCTTCCATTTCCTGTCCGGCTCATTCGTTTCCTGCAGTACAACGTTCACTGTGAACTCCACTGAAGTGCTTTGAACTGTCTCAACACTCAGTGACTCTGACCAAACTCAATTTGAAACGAATTAAGTGGAAAGCCACTAAAGTAAAAGGCTTTTAGACTAAGTTTATAGAGCTGAGTCCAAGAGTAGAAAAAGCAAAGATAATCAGTCTGAAAAGGCTGTGAGGTTTTGACACACATATCTAACATGCTCCTGTTACTCTTATTGCTTATTTAAGTTATGCTCATTATTTTCTATATATAAAAATTCCACGTTAAAAAAAAATAAAGAAAATGTAAGGTTTTGAAACATCGACCAAAAGAAATGTATGTTTCTTTCTCCCTCTAGGATACCAACTCTATCCAGAGACATCATCTTTGTAATTAATATTAGAAAGTGCTAAAACAATAATCAGTTACTTATACTTACAGTTACTTATAATGTAATTTTGAAGAAGATATGGAAAGATGGAGGGAGATGATTCCCTGGGGTGACCCTGAAGGGAACAGCCAAAGAAGAAGACTTATTACAACATTATTACATATTATTTTTAGAACAGTATAAATACAGCAGTATGTCTTTTATGAAAATCTTTATAAATGGAAATAAAAAAAGAACTGTACAAATGAAACATTAAGAACCAGTGAATGTCGAGGGCAGATGGCTTATTAGACGCTCTGCAGCGAGTGAGCATCACCGACACTAAACATGCACAGATATCTTTTCTATCTGCCTCTTGTGCTCTCCTGGAAACTGTAGAAGGAAGGTTTCTGTCACTGTTACGGCGAGGAGCATCCAAAAAGGGAGTGCTATATATCTAGACCCTACTCTGTGTTTTGATTATCTTTTTAATATTATTTTACTATTGCTTCATTTACAAGTTCAATTATGGTAAAATGGTAATAAACATATTTTGGTGTTACTTGTGTTGTTGATTTATATTCTGCTGTAATTCAAGTTAGAACCTTTCTTGACTTTTAATCCTCGGTCCCGTGCGCTCCCAAGGCCTCTCTTCCTGTTCCTGGTCCTAGTCCCACCTGATGCCAACCTCAACTTTCACGTCAGTCGGGTCCTGAGTAAAACAAATTTTAAAATGAAGCTTGCACGATCTACAGAGCGGACATTTTTAGGCTACTGCAAAATGATTGGAGTTTTCCAATTAAACTCTACACAAACATGCCCAAGTAGCTTCCCATTTGTTGTAGAGAGAAAGCAATCTCAAACTAAACAGTTTTCTCTTTCCTCATGTGAATAAAGAGCTGGTCTGGTTCACGTCTTTATCGATGGAGGTTTATTGAGCGTGTTCTCTGGAGAGGAGCAGAAGCAGAAAAGGGATTTATTGGGATAAGTTATGGAGCCATATCTTCTCGATCAAAACGCAGGTATCAGGCGGATACGGAAGCTCATTGAGGGACATGTCCAAATCTACTTTTTCAGATTTTTATTGTGAAGATGGAAATTTAAATATACAAAACTTGAGTCAGCGCCAATTTAAAGAGGCAACACCAATAATTATTATTATTAAATTATAGGCTTTAAAAATTACTTTTAAGTCATTCAACTCTGATATAATGAATAACATTCTCTTTTTTTGTTTACTTTATTGTTAAGCCCTTTTTTAGACGAGCAGACTATTGGAAAAATACTAATCATTTTACATTAAAATGAAAAACTATTACATTAAAACTGTAATAACGTCAGATCCCTGTCCTGGTCTCAGGTCTTTTGTGTCATTGCAAGTGCTCCATTTTCACACTCCAGTATTCAGTTCTGAAATATCCATTTAACATCACATCAGTCAGTGTCCTTTCACACAAATGCAAGAATACAAACCTTTTTTTAAATTATTATTAACCTTAGTATTGTTTCCACACTTATGATCAGTTTTATTTACACGGAAAGGGCTTAAAGATGATGTTCCAGTTCAAAATCAGTGGATCCAGGGCTTACAGGATCTGGAAGCCAGTTTGATGGAATATGCAAATATATAAAATTGTGTCGGTACACTCACATACCTGCCAACTTTTCCAAAAACCTGAAAAACGCAGTCACACACGTTGGTGGCTCAGATATCAAAGAATTGGATTTAATTTGATGTTGTACCCTGCATTCTGGTGGTTTGTGGGGAGGCCAAAAGCCGTTGCTAAAGATGTGCAATCCTCCCACCACATTGTCCATCAGAAACAAATAAGGTGCTTAAACAGTACAACTTTTTCAAGCAATAAAACAGATGAATGCATTACTGATCAGTTTCTGTGGGTGTGGTTATACTGGTCTGTGGCCATCTTGGAGGACTTAATGATTTCTGAGGGGGGGTTCCCTTTTGAAGAAGGGCTCCAGATTGGCCGTCTTTATGATCTTTATTGATGACAGGCTGTCCACTGCTAGGCTGTTTCTTCTTTTGGTTTTGTTCAGTCCCACAATTGAAAACAGCCTCTCGTCTGCATTTTCTTGGGGCAACCCAAGGACCAGCTTGGCAACAGCAGCAAGCCACTCAATTTCTTTAGCTCCTGTCACCTATGGAAAATGCACCAAGAACACAATAATAAAACATACATTGATTTTTGATTGATTAATACGGTAAGTATCCATTAACAAAGTTCAGATTAAAACATGCATAATTTGTCTGTCCCTCTGTGTCTTCTTCCATCTGCCCTGTTGGTCATGCTATCCGTCCTGTCTCCTGGAACATATTCAGAAAAACCTAACAAAAACAGGCCTGACTCTGTTCTGACCACATGGACATGGACTATTGTCTGTTGTCTGTGAACACAGTTGGCCCTGCCCTATAAAAAATTGTGTTACAGCTGTATCAAGCAAGAAGAAGTCATATATGAACACCATCCAGAAATACCAAAGTCGTCTCTGGGACAAAGCTCATTTAAAATTGACTGAGGCAAAATAGAAAACTGTTCTTTGTTCAAATGAATCAAACTCTGCAACTCTTTTAGCACAGGCAGGAGTACAAGAGGGCACAAGTTAGGTCACGGGCTAGCTTTCACAGTCCATCCTAGACTCATTCTCACCTGTGTCTGGTCGCAAAAAAATCAAAAGTGCCGAGGCCGTGGTATAGTAAAGTGGTTTCGGGTGGCTTAGATCCAGGTGGTGATGGCTTCCTGAACGTTTAAATCTACTGGCAACAAGCCTATTTTGTATTTTTTTTGTGTGTGTGTTTGTGGTGTCTGGTACTCCTCATGAACTTTAGGTAACTAAACTTACTGTATCTCCCCAAAAAATAAATCAACAAATACAACAAAAAATACTGAACTGAGCTGATTTGGAGGTCCTAACACTTACAACTTGTTTGCAAGGCACCATTATTTGAAATAGAACATGTGGACAATTCCGTTTTTAACATTAATCATTTTATTTAAATAGGTACATTTTTCATTTGAGTTTTTTCACAGAACATATATGGATCTGAATAATAATGTGGTATATATGGATACCCTTAGAAAAGTAAAACACATTTATTTACATACATATTGTTCATACATTGTTCAAAGTACTTCGGTGGAGTTCACAGTGGATGTTGTACTGCAGGAAGTGGATGAGCCGGACAGGAAGTGGAGGTGTGTGCAGAAGTCTGAGGCGCTGGAGGCCGAGCAGGCGCCTGATGAGCAGCCGAGAGAGCTGCATCAGGGGTTGAAGAGAATCTGTGACAGAAGAGAAATTCAACAAACATCCATTAGGTGTCACTGTGGCTTTCCTGATTGACTTTCCCATAACTTCAACTTTAGATTTTCCACTGAAGCCATGGAGTATGTTTTCTCCAATGAAGCTTGTGTTGTAATAAAATGTCATATTACAAAAATAAAGCATTATAAATCTTGGGCTTTTTTCAATAGCCTCTGTTTCTGTTTTTAGAGTTGGTGCTAAATGCATGTGAATGAAATACTCAGGAGAGCAACTTGTGACATCCATGAGTAAGTTCCTGAAAGGTAACAGACTGTTGCTGAATTAAAATTTTAGAGATGGTGTAGCGTAGAACTATGTTCATAAACATATATCAGATATTAATGTTAATAATTTTAATAATTAACTTTGCTATTAATTTTAATTTATTAGAATTAATTTCTGATTAAAAAGGGGCACCACCCTGGTTTTGCACAGGTCCAAAGAAACTGTTTAAGTTAGTCTCATCTAAAAGGAAGAGAATTTTTCTGGTTTTCGAACATTTCTTAATATAAACAGAGAAAAATTAATGTCTTTTATGGGGTTTTATTAAAAATGACTCAAATCAATAATGGTGAATAAAATGATGGGAACATGAAAAGGATTGACACAACAAGGGATAAACACAGGGATAAACACAGGGATAAACATTTACTTTCAGAGGGTTTGTGAAACAAAGGAAGTATTAATTATTGGACTCCGTTATTACCGAGGGGCTTTACAGATTTTTTAACTGGAATTTTGATGACGGCTTCTGGGGCCATGGCTCTTATGTTTTAGACAGTACAATTATGACGCCAACTTATGTGTCACGTTTAGACTCACCCTGGGGGTCGTGATTACCAGATCTTAGCGACAAGAAGTCCAAAGATTCTTCAGAGCCCTGTCGCTGGCTGATGACTCAGGTCGCCTCCAAGATGGCCGCCGTGTACACTCTCCAGAAAAGGGCCGCCGTGCGCTCGAGGAGGGAAGCGTCATGTTACTGTCCGAACTAGCCAGGCCTTCGGCATCAGTTCCGTGTAAAAATTAAGTCTTTCAAAGTTGTTGTTCTTTTGGGTTAAAACTTGCTTTGAGAAAGCTAAGTTTGGTCAAGCTAACTGGTTTCAGCAGGCAAAAATGGTTTCAAAATAAAATTAAGTTAATTTCCGTCTGCGGCCGAAGAGACAAAACTAGTTTGACCAGCTGATTAGGAAGAAGGAAAACCTTAGCTTAACAAGCTAAACTTGCTGGCTTTAAAGTACAAAGAAAGTTTACTCGTTTACACGAGGTCCGTACGAGCAGTGTTGCCACAGTTACTTTGAAAAAGTAACTTAGTTACATTACAGATTACTTGATTTAAAAAGTAACTTAGTTACTTTACAGATTACTTGATTTTAAAAGTAACTAAGTTACTTTACAAGTTACTTTATTAGTTAAATTCTGCAGCTGCCGACAACATAAAAATGACAACTGGTTTTGCCAACAATCACTTTATTTGAAGTGTATTTTTAACAGTAACATCAACAATCTATCTCCTGACAATTAAAGTTAAATTAAAAAAAAATTCCTGAAAAAATACATGTTTTTACAAAAAATAAAGGCAGTCTCTCTTGACTTAACATAAATACTTGTTTTAATAAAAAATAAAGGCAGTCTCTCTTGACTTAACATAAATACTTGTTTTAATAAAAAATAAAGGCAGTCTCTCTTGACTTAACATAAATACTTGTTTTAATAAAAAATAAAGGCAGTCTCTCTTGACTTAACATAAATACTTGTTTTAATAAAAAATAAAGGCAGTCTTTCTTGACTTAACATAATAACTTGTTTTAATAAAAAATAAAATAGTTTTTCTTGACAAAAATGACAAAAATAGTAACGCACAGTGACTTGGTTGAGTAACTTTAATCTGATTACTGGTTTGGAAATAGTAATGCGTTAGATTACTCGTTACTGAAAAAAGTGGTCAGAATAGAGTAACGCGTTACTAAGTAACGCGTTACTGGCATCACTGCGTACGAGGTACAGTATAATTGTTAGTACTTTTATTCAAATTAACACCCAACTGTCTTTTAGCGAAGTTAGAGCCATTTGTCCATTTGACCACCAGGGGGTAGTGTTTGATCATTCTCGAAGGCTATGATCAAAGCATTCCTGGCCTGGTACCTGGAAAGGAAATGTTTTCTGTTTAAAGCTGAATACACAACTTTATCACCCAGAATTTATGGTTATGGCGTTATTCTGTCCTGGTCCTGAGTCCTATTGTGACCTGGGTGTTAGATTTCTCCAGGCTCTGTCTTTTTATGAAAACAAACAGAATCGTTAATTATAAGTCCTGAAGACTCGTTGGTCTTATCCAAGCAAGAAACATTTGTGAATATTTAAAAAGGGCACGTTTAATCTCCTGTGGGGAAGATCACGGTGTTAGTCCAAACTCCTGCTTGCTGGGGCTTCTGGAAGTGATAAGTGTGGAACTGAGGACTGATCTGCTACAATGGGAATAAACTAGAAATAAACTTCTTCTTTTTATTGCAGCAGTATATGGCTCTACTATTCAACGTCTCTATCGGGGCTTTTTGCTATGAAGAATTTTTTATTTTTTGTATTTATATAATACTCAAAGTGCTTTACCAGTATTACAGCTGAACACTGGAGGCAAGGTAGGTTAAGTGTCTTGCTCAAGGACACAACGACAGTATGTGGAGGAGAGCGAGATGTTTTGGGATGTTTCGAGCGGGGATCGAACCGCCCACCCGTTGGCCGAAGGACGGCCGCTCTACCTGAGCTACTGCCGACCCCCTCACTTTGTGGGGAAAGTAAACTAGAATAACTAGAATAATACAATACTTTATAGTATATTTATTATATTTATAGTATAATTTAAGGCTAGTAATCTACTTCCAAATCTTATTTGTTAATGAGTAGCCAATATTTTTATGATATTAATTGATTTTCTCTGATCAGCGTGTCTGTCTCACACAGCTCTGACAGACAGCTGTCAGCTCCCTCCTCAGCCTGTCATGTGCTGCTCTGCAACAAGTCCCGCCTCTATGAACAAGACGTTCTTCTCTAATTGGCTGAACGATGCTCTGTGTAATTGCAGTGTCCGTAGCACTGGTGTATGAATGTGTGTGACTGTAGAGGTGTGTTTGGTGGTGGTTGGAGAAGGCTGTGAGTGCTGTGTGTATGGTTAATGAGAATTCTTTAAAGCAAAACTATTGAACTCATTTCTTAAAAAATAAATCTGAAAATAATTAAAATAAAAATTCTAAATCAATTTGGACTGGTTCTAGACATAAAACAATAAAACAAACCCCTTGTGCCTAGTCTTTAAGTGTGAGCTGCAGGCACTCATCTGTTAGAACATATATTTGTCCAGAACACAACCCAAATATACAGGGCTCAGTGGTAGAGCAGTTGTCCCATTACCAGAAGGTTGCTGGTTTGATTCCTGCTTTCCTTGGTTCATACTATTATTGTGTCCTTGGGCAGGGCACCATAACCCACCCTGCCTCCAGTGCCACAGCTCTGGTTTATGAATGAGTGAGTGCAGAGGTGAGCTTACAGCTTTAGTCGTTACAAAGTGTTGCATTATACATCCAATGGCGTTAAAGTAATTAGTAATTTGTTGTTTTTTAAACAAGTAATTTATACTTTGACTAGAGTACTTTATTAACACTAGTACCTTTACTTGTAATCGAACTCATCACTTGAAGATCGGCTTCAGTAGTTTTAGAAAAGTTGGTGTGGTTGGTGTTGATTGATAAGGAACCAGAGGCTCAAGGAGGCATTAAAGTAAGATCTTAACCTCCTTCCACTAATGTGAGGAGGACAGCGCTTATAATGAAATACATCCGGGTCAGTGGAAAGGACCTTTCCTGAGCTTATAACCGGTTTCAGATTCAGACACAGTCTTGCTGCTACGTCGTGTTAAATTATTAATTTGATTTGGCAGAGTGTGCAGCAGTCTTCAACTGACACTGGTTCAGTGTTGCCCAAGAGTTAACGGGGTTTTTCATCCTCGTGGAAGTCTTGTGTTCACCACATCCTGAGTGTTGTCACGTAGTAAAAACTTAGCTCACACGCGAGCCATCTTTCTGTCGACACCGAGGCTGTAAACATGAGTTTTCTCTGTGGTCTCTCTCTCTCTGTATAAACATGTTATAATAAGAAACAGCGATAACTGAGGAAGGATGTTACCTTTAAGAGTTCAGTTGAAACGATGGATCAAAGACAGAGTCACGTCTGAAGCAGAAACAAAATGGAGGACAGACCTGTTTGTTCTTGTTCACATGAGAACTGTCTGTGTTACACTGAGCTGCTTTAATATATCGTGATAAAAATAAGGCAAGAAAAATAGTTTAGGGTCAAACATTTAGTGGTTAAGCTCTTATTAAACCAAACCGTTGTGAACAAGCTGTGAGTCAGAGATGCTCTGAGCATGAATCAGATCAGCTTTAGTCCTGGTCTAGTCCTGGTTCAGCTCTGGTCCAGTCCTGGTCTAGTCCTGGTCTAGTCCTGGTCCAGTCCTGGTTCAGCTCTGGTCCAGTCCTGGTCTAGTCCAGGTCTAGTCCTGGTTCAGCTCTGGTCTAGTCCTGGTTCAGCTCTGGTCTAGTCCTGGTCTAGTCCAGGTCTAGTCCTGGTTCAGCTCTGGTCCAGTCCTGGTTCAGCTCTGGTCCAGTCCTGGTTCAGCTCTGGTCTAGTCCAGGTCTAGTCCTGGTTCAGCTCTGGTCTAGTCCTGGTTCAGCTCTGGTCTAGTCCTGGTCTAGTCCTGGTTCAGCTCTGGTCTAGTCCTGGTTCAGCTCTGGTCCAGTCCTGGTCTAGTCCAGGTCTAGTCCTGGTCCAGTCCTGGTCTAGTCCTGGTTCAGCTCTGGTCCAGTCCTGGTTCAGCTCTGGTCTAGTCCTGGTTCAGCTCTGGTCTAGTCCTGGTCTAGTCCTGGTTCAGCTCTGGTCTAGTCCTGGTTCAGCTCTGGTCCAGTCCTGGTCTAGTCCAGGTCTAGTCCTGGTCTAGTCCTGGTTCAGCTCTGGTCTAGTCCTGGTTCATAGCAAAGACAACAAGCAGAAGAAGGTGAAGGAATTGAGTCTAAACTCAAACTAAACACAGACACAAGTCTGAGCTGGAGCAGCTTTTGTGTCTTTAGAGCTTTGTGTGTAACACTTCTAGTCTTGTCTACATATCTCTGAACTGAACATGAACAGAGACAAACTTTTGTCAGTTTTTACACAAAACCTAAATTTCACTTTGACCCAAAATGTGCAGCTGAACCTAAAGCTTGTGACAAATGATCACAAATTGAGCCAGTTTAGCGTCTCTTTTTCAAGACAATGTGGTTTGTGGAAAAATGCTTTACACATAATGAGGTCAGCAAAAGTTATAAATTGAATCTACTTTTTTAAATATTCTTCTACAATAATCCTTTTATTAAATTGATTATAACATGCACATGATAAACATTTCAACACAAAACTAATTTAGTTTTAAACAGGAGTGTTGTTTTGATTCAAACAGAGTGACCTGTCAGTGACCTGCAGTGACCTGACCTCAGACCCTCCTCCGTCACCTCTGCCCTCTGCAGACACACGCACAAATATAAGGTTAAAGAGAAACCTTTAGGACACAGCTCTATTACTCAACACTGTAATCCATTTCACTTTTCTGTTTTGTTTTCTTTCTGTTTTTGTTATTTGAGCAAAGCTGTCTTTAAGTAGGCCTTACTCAGAATATCAGCATTTATTTTCTATTAACGGTGGTTCCTTGTGAGAAGTGAACAGAAGGACAGAGCTCAACCTGAAAACACTGTTACATTTATGTTTGTTAATGAGATTGATTTCTTTTGTTGATATTATAGACTCCACCAGACAGGCTCCTGTAGGACACAAGTTGGTAAAATAGTGATTTATAAAACATTAATCTGCTAAAGTTCTCAAATATAGTTCAGTTCAACTCATTTAGATTAAAAAGACTTTGAACCAGTGAACTAGAGTTATTCAAATGTTTTACCTATTTTATTTTTTTAAAGCTAATCTTGAATTAGGTTGTCGGAGGCCAGTACAGTTACAAATTCTACCCATAATTCTTCTCCAACTAAGATAAAGGATGACGAGGCCTGTGGAAAAGTTCATCTGCTCTGTTCAGATGTTTGTGAGGGAGGAGCCCAGGCCCTGACTATAGTCCACATCTGTTCAAATTCTTCTTTTGGTGATTTAACCCTAATCCTGCTGCTCTTATGCTGCTCCACATTTAGCTCTACTTCTAGTATCGCAACAAAAACCTGAATGATTGTGAAGTGAATTGTGACGTAGTGCGCGCTCCTGTGTACAGCTCTGACTTTGCAGTATAGCCGCCATACCAGCGAGCAACATTAGCTAATCCAACGATAATTTTTTCAATTAGTCAATTAATCTATTTTTTTTATTTATTTATTTTTTAATTAATCTAGTGTTCTTTTTTGATTAGCTAATAAATCCATTGGATAACTTTACAAAAAATTAAAAGTACAACACAATAAATAACATTAGGAACTAATTTAAACATAAAATCTATGAATGCTAACAATATATAATCTTCTGTATTTTAAAAAGGGTGGTAAATCTGCATATTTTGAAATGAACTGAATGATTAATTACATTTTTATGATTACTTTGATTACAATCTTAATTGTATTTCAGAGAGTGTAGTGAATTTGTCATTTTATTATACACACGAGGACAAAAATGTTGTACCCTTCGGTCAATGAAATAAAAACTCACAATGGTCACAGAAAAAACTTTATTCTGACAAAAGTAATAATAAATAAAAATTCTATGAATGTTAACCAATGAAAGTCAGACATTGCTTTTCAACCATGCTTCAACAGAATTATTTAAAAAATAAACTCATGGAACAGGCCTGGACAAAATTGTTGGTACCCCTAACTTAATATTTTGTATATTAGTCACTGCAATCAGACGATTCCTGTAACTGTCAATGAGACTTCTGCACCTCTCAGCAGGTATTTTGGCCCACTCCTCATGAGCAAACTGCTCCAGTTGTTTCCGGTTTGAAGGGTGTCTTTTCCATTGTCCTGTTGCAAGACCCATGACCTGCGACTGAGACCAAGCTGTCTGACACTGGCCAGCACATTTCTCTCTAGAATCCCTTGATAGTCTTCAGATTTCATTGTACCCTGCACAGATTCAAGACACTTTGTGCCAGATGCAGCAAAGCAGCCCCAGAACATAACAGAGCCTCCTCCATGTTTGACAGTAGGGACAGTGTTCTTTTCTTGATATGCTTCATTTTTCCGTCTGTGAACATAGAGCTGATGTGCCTTGGCAAAAAGTTCCATTTTTGTCTCATCTGTCCATAGGACATTCTCCCAGAAGCTTTGTGGCTTGTCAACATGTAGTTTGGCATATTCCAGTCTAACCTTTTTATGATTTGTTTTCAACAATGGTGTCCTCCTTGGTCGTCTCCCATGTAGTCCACTTTGGCTCAAACAACGACGGATGGTGCGATCTGACACTGATGTTCCTTGAGCATGGAGTTCACCTTGGATCTCTTTAGAAGTCTTTCTGGGCTCTTTTGTTACCATTCGGATTATCCGTCTCTTTGATTTGTCATCAGTTTTCTTCCTGCGGCCACGTCCAGGGAGGTTGGCTACAGTCCCATGGATCTTAAAAGATTAAAAGTAAATCAACAGAATTTCTACATAAGGTTAACAAACCAGGGAGATTTTACATTTATTTTAAATGACGTGAACAACGTTGATTCAACATGATTTTAGCGTACATACCAGACGTAGATGGGGCAACAACCAGAGACGAGCTAGCTAGGCAGTCGAAAGCTTTGCATTTCTCTGTCGGCACATAATGCACTTTTGAAAGGTGCTTAGACAGATTGCTTGCTACATGCAAACATTTTGTTGCACTTATGACAACAAGCGTTGTCTGCATTAACTCTAGAGAAGTGTAACCACACTTTGGAACGTTATGTTCTCTCCGCCATCGTCACTCTTTGTATTAAGCGGAGGTTTTCCTACTGTTGTGCGTGCGCCGCGCTCGTTGTGTTGTGTGTGACAGAGCGCTGTGACAGACAGCCTCCGCGGCGGCATGAGAGATCTCACAGACAAACGTCTTAATATGATCCACATTAGAAATGTTTGGTGAGATAAAATGTGCACGATAACATATTATTAAGAGAAAATACATAGTACATTATTTTTTTCCCCTCCAGTACCGAAAGCAGAACCGATAGCGTCAGATCTTATTGATACTACGGTCTTTCATAATTTAGCCCCGGGGCCAGTTTAATACCGGGTTTCGGTACCCATCCCTAGTCACAAGAACATCTAGCTGCTTGGAGATGGTCTTATAGCCTTTACCTTTATCATGCTTGTCTATAATTTTCTTTCTATTCTCCTGCGACAACTCTTTCCTTCTCTTCCTCTGGTCCATGTTGAGTGTGGTACACACCATGTCACCAGACAACACAGTGACTACCTGAAGCCCTATAAATAGGCCCACTGACTGATTACAAGATTGTACACACCTGTGATGCTAATTAGTGCACACACCTTGAATTAACATGTCCATTTGGTCACATTATTTTCAGTCTTTTCTAGGGGTACCATCAATTTTGTCCAGGCCTGTTCCATGAGTTTATTTTTTTAAATAATTCCGTTGAAGCATGGTTGAAAAGCAATATCTGATTTTCATTGGTTAACATTCATACAATTTTTATTTATTGTTACTTTTGACAGAATAAAGTTTTTCTTTCATTGGCCAAAGGGTACCAACATTTTTGTCCATGTGTGTAAAATACAGAAAGCTGAGGTGGCTCGGGCATCTGTTTCGGATGCCTCCTGGACGCCTCCCTGGGGAGGTGTTTCGGACATGTCCCACCGGTAGGAGACCTCAGGGAAAACCTAGGACACGCTGCAGGGACTCTGTCTCTTGGCTGGCCTAGGAACGACTCGGTATCCCCCCGGAAGAGTTGGAGGAAGTGTCTGGAGAGAGGGAAGTCGAAAAATAGCATTTCACGCCCTTCAACAAATTTTCATAGTCGGCGTAATCGATGACAATGACGCGTCGTTGCAGCACTAGTTTGTATCGAGAGGGACTTTGCAAGCAACAAAAATCAACCAGCTTCTAGCACAGCCCAGACATCGACATACTCCTCGCAAAAATAAAAAGATTAAAAAAAAAAGTTTTATTGAAAAATGCCCGCAGAGGAAAACAGGAATGTGACTTGCATCGGGGATTGATAAAAGTCAACTTAGGCAGAGGATTTGAGCCGTGGAGAAAGGGGTGCACGTGGCAGAGTGGTTAGCACTCCTGCCTCACAGCAAGAAGGCCGTGAGTTCAAAACCAAGCTGACACAAACATTCCCGGCCGACTCTGGTCTTTCTGTGAGGAGTCTGCATGTCCTCCACGTGTTACCTTCGGTTCTCTTCGGGTACTCCGGCTTCCTCCCACTGTCCAAAGACATGCATGTACAGGTTAATTGGCAACTCTAAAGTGTCCCTAGTGAAGGAATGTCTATCTCTAAATGTTAGCCCTGCGTACCCCGCCTCAGGCCCAAAGCAGCTGGGATACGCTCCAGACACCCATGACCCCTAACAAGACTAAGTGGTAGAAAATGAATGAGAAAGCTGTGGTCTACTTTTAATATAAAAAAGAGCTTTTTATAGAAAAGGTAGGACAGACATTACAGACCATATATAATATATTTATAATAGTTAGTTGTCTAATACTAAATGACGTTAGTGCGCTTGTAAAACAGGGATGCTAAGCAGCTAACTGGAACAACTCAAAATAATGAGTCTGATAGATTGCTCATGAGGGGCCAGAATGGGCCGACTGATTCAAGCTGATAGAAAAGCAACTTTGACTGAAATAACCACTCGTTACAACCGAGGTATGCAGCAAAGCATTTGTGAAGCCACAGCACGCACAACCTTGAGGCGGATGGGCTACAACTTTATTAGACCCCACTGGGTACTCATCTCCACTACAAACAGGAAAAAGAGGCTACAATTTGCCAAAGCTCAACAAAATTGGACAGTTGAAGACTGGAAAAATGTTGCCTGGTCTGATGAGTCTCGATTTCTGTTGAGACTTTCAGATGGTAGAGTCAGAATTTGGCGTAAACAGAATGAGAACATGGATCCATCATGCCTTGTTACCACTGTGCAGGCTGGTGGTGTAATCTCCATCAACTGGAAGATGCTATCCTATCAATATGGACCAACATTTCTAAAGAATGCTTTCAGCACCTTGTTGAATCAATGCCACGTAGAATTAAGGCAGTTCTGAAGGCAAAGGGGGTCAAACACATTATTAGTATGGTGTTCCTAATAATCCTTTAGGTCAGTGTACAGTAGCACTTACACTAAATTCAGTATATTTTAGGGTATGGTGATGAGGTGTACTGCACCTTGTCAGATAAAGAGGTCATCCCATCAGTTTCTGCAGCACGAGTGTCTTCTCTTTCAGTAAGAGTATAAAACATTATTTAACTCACTAAAGTTTGTTTTGTTAGTATATGCCAGAGCTGAATGTGTGAATAAGGAATATTTATGCAATATTATCAAAACAATGAAACAATAACATAATACTATTATTAATGTTTTATTTTTACAGTACTAACGTGTCCACACAGTAAAGGTGGCCAAAGACTACAGCTTCATCCCTCGGCTGTAGAGCAGAATTTTGGGGAATTGTCTTAATTCTCCAGGGCGACTCCCAAGAGGACAGATGACCCTCGGGCCCTTGGGCACTAGACAAGACAAGACATTTATTATCCAGTCTCATTTATCTAAAAGGAAGAGAATTCTCCTAGTTTTCGAACATTTCTTAATATAAACAGAGAAGCATTAATGTCTTTTATGGGATTTTATTAAAATTACACAAATCAATAAGTGAATTCCATGATGGGGAGAGGAAAAGGATTAACAATACATGGGATAAACATTTGCTTTCAGAGGGTTTGTGAACCAAGGGAATGTTTAGACATGTTAATCTAAATTATTAAAACTTAACAAAGGGTCTTTTAACGGGTAAAAGAAGAAAATGGCGGCTTCGGGCTAGAGTTTGGACAGATTACAGACAGTAAGGCTGTGTGTTACGTGCGGACTTACTCTGTAGTCAGCAGGCTGCTGGCCCGGTTCGGTGGTGTTGCTATCAGTTGTCCGAGCGTCCTGAATGTTCTCCAGAAAGTTCATTGCTTACTGATGAAGCGTTCCACACACCAAGGATGCCGTCATGTGCGCGTCTCCTCCAGAGGGTTTGCAGTCCAGGGAGAGAGCACAACGTTCTGTTGCTCTCCAAGCCAGCAGGCCTCGATCTCCGTGTACCGTGTAAAAGTTTGTGTAAGTTATTGCATGGTCCATGAAAGAGTTCTCGGCTGTTGCTTTGCTGGTTAAAACTTGCTTCTGCTTCAGGACCCGAGTAATGTGATCAAACTTCCTGGTCTTTGTTAAAAGTCTGGCGGCTGTATTTTGGACCATTTGTAGTCTGAGAGTACTTTTCCTCGACAGTCCAGAGAATAACGCATTGCAGTAGTCCAGCCTGGATGTGACAAATGTATGAATGAGAATTTCAGCATCAGCTAAAGAGAGGCAGGAGCGAATTTTTGAGATATTCCTCAAGTGAAAAAAGCCCAGTTTAGTGACCTCACTAATGTGCTGCTGTCATGATAGTGTTGGGTCTTAAATGACACGAGGTTCCTCACAGTTGAACTTGTGCCGATGACTGGCAGGACCAATTAACAAGAGCTCTGTTTTATCCGAGTTCAAATGGAGGAAGTTTTGAGACATCCATGTTTTAATTGAAACGAGGCAAGCCTCTAGACGCTTGATGTCAGTATTCACTTTTTTTTAGGAGGTCATTTTCCAATAGATATAGAGTAAGTTGTTTTAACACAACTTTTTCCAGGACTTTAGATAGAAAAGGTAAATTGGAGACAGGACGGAAATTATTATCAAAAACTTGCTTTTGCCTCTCTTTAGCTGATGCTGAAATTCTTATTCATGCATTTGTCCCATCTACACTGGTTATAGTATATATATTATGTAGGTACATGCTTACAAGACAGTTGAGCAACTAGAAACCTGTATTAGACAAAAATGGGACAACATTCCTATTCCTAAACTCCCAGATGTTTGCAGACTGTTATAAAAAGAAGAGGGGATGCCACACAGTGGTGAACATGACCTTGTCCCTACTTTTTTGAGATGTGTTGATAACATGAAGTTTAAAATCCCCTTATTTTTCTCTTTTAGAAAATGATTTTCTTAGTTTAAACATTTGATATGTCATCTATGTTGTTATCCTGAATAAAATATTTAAATTTGAAACTTCCACATCATTGTGTTTTGTTTTTATTCACAATTTATACAGTGTCCCATCTTTTTTTGGAATTGGGTTTGTATGTTGTTTTCAACTGTCCTGGACACATCCATTGCATTCTTTTTTTTTCTAGGGGAAGGTCTAAGGACAGTGCAGTGCAGTCTGTTAAGCCCTTTGAGGCGGCTGTTGTTGTAATATTGGGCTATTCAAAGATAAATGTCTTGTCTTCTTTTGCTCAGCCTCTCCTTGAGTCACTTTCAGAGCTCTCCTCCACAGGAGCTTGAAACGCTCCTGAGCTGGAGTCCTGAGAAGGAAATAGATAAATTACTTCTGTAGTTTTAATGTGTTAAATATGGGGCGCAGAAGCTCTGGTTTAGACCGGTTGTCCCTCAACTGGAAGGTAGGTGGTTCGATTGTCCTTCTCCCCAGTTTATACTGTCATTGTGTCCTTGGGCAAGACACCTAAACCTAACCCACCTTGCCTCCAGTGGTGTTCCAGCTGTAACACTGGTGAATAGAAGCGTAATGTAAGTTGCTTTGGATAAAAGCGTTAGCTTTTGAACAAAAAAGTGAAATGAACAAAAAAAGACTCATTTTCATGTTGGAGGTATTTTGAAATTTTTGAATGACGCTAACAGTGACATAAACAATGATAAGATGCAAGGTTATATTTTGTTGTCGCAACCTAATGCAAAACTAAATCAGTACAGTTATGGTTCATAGAAACAAGCAAAACTCCAGTCATATTTTTTTTTTCTCTACAATAAATAAAAGTGTTCCACAGTTTAGGAGCAGTGCAGCTGTTAAAACATTAGTTGACCATATAAAAAAATAAAAAAGTGCTCCAACCTTTGTGCAAAGACTTTTGTAACACGTACAGTATCCTGTCCGATATAGGTTCACCATCGTTAGCCGATGTCCAGCTGAGACTGAGGGCCTCGGTGAAAGCTACGCCAGTTATTGATACAGCTGCTCAGCTAACTGTATGACAAAAGTTATGTGCAGTCGATAATATATCATACAAAACTAGCTCTAACTGTCGTATTGTGTTAAACAAACCTATATAAAAACATGTGATTGTCAAACATTAGTTGCCCTCTTATCTCCCATGTCTCAGGAGTTCTCTTTGCTGCTCTGTCAGCACTCAAGAGTCAAATATTACTCTCAATAAAGTTTGTCAAACAATAAACTTGGACTGTAACTTTTCTCTCCTCCTCTGTAAACATGATGTAAGTAACTAAATGTCAAAGTCCTGTCTGTATGATGCTTCGGTGACTCAGTCATTGTGGTGTATTATTTTGGTTGTTATGTGTTCTATGTCCTTGTACTTATTTATTCATTATGCATGACTTTATATTAAGTGCCTTATGGTT
Organism: Perccottus glenii; assembly: GCA_024416835.2. NCBI lineage: Eukaryota > Metazoa > Chordata > Actinopteri > Gobiiformes > Odontobutidae > Perccottus > Perccottus glenii. The sequence goes on from CM044549.2 coordinate 34,971,401, forward strand.
TATACTTTTATATGGTTTATAAACAAGTATGGGATGTTATATTAATACATCTAGAAGCATATTAATAGAAAAGATAAAACAATGTCGGAGTGTATGGTTTAAAACATGTACGTAGTAGTTTAGCCCACACACACACAAAAGATCTGGTTAAAGATAGGAACATGGGTGCCTGGTACCAAAGAGGTCACTCTCCCAAGAAGTAGTCGTAAATTGTGAACTGTCATGGGAAAACTCTATAAAAGCCCAAGTCGATGTGAAGACTTTAGTAGAGCTGGGGATAGTCTACTTGGGTCGTTTGTTGTCGTTACAATAAGGACATGGAACTGGTTGTGTGTTCATTTGTTGTTGCATATAATCGTGCTGAAGGCTGAGGGTTCAGTATCAGACATGACTATGCTCGTACGAGGAAAATTCAGTTCTGTGCACATCTGCACACTTTGTAAGGCCACTATTAAATTTTGATGGATTTTTAAGCTGCAATGACAGCCTTGTGGCTGTAGGGGGCAGTGTAGGACAGAGGAAAGGATTAATGAGTGTCCTTTACAGTTTGTTCACTTTGTGTCATTTTGTAGAGCTCTGGACTGAACATGGATCAGAGTGAGCACAGAGAGGACGGAGCCCCTCCCTCTAAAACCACTGACCCCCCCAAAGCTCAGAGGTGAGATGAGGATCTCTAACGGTCCACCACTGTTCTCCAGGTCAGAGGTCAGCACTAAAACCACTGCACCATCTTTATCCACAGACCTGCTCCTGGGCCCAGCTGTGTCTCCTTTAAAAGTGATGAGTCCAAAGATTGTGGGATGACTTTCAAAACAGGACGTAGTCCACAGTAAGTCATCATCAGAACTAGTTGTAGAATAATTCAAATAACAGCATCGGACAAACACATTAAAATGTTTCCTTTCAACAAAAAAGACTCTTCTAAATGTTTGTCATTAAGAGGAATATGAACAAAATGAAGTTATATTTTAATAAAGAAGAGACTGATCGATGAGAGATCCATGGAAGAGATGTAAGAGTCTCTCAGTGTGCAATAAAATAATAGGATTAAGACTTTAATAGTATCTTTAATATTCCAAATCTGAAAGTGAAAAATTTGAAATTTAGGAAACTAGGATTATCAAGCATATTTAAATCATTTATTTCAGGTTTTTAACTTTTTAAGTTAGCAATTGAAGTGTTACTGAATCAAAAAGTTCCACTTACAAAGTAAAACCTAGGAAACCGAATAATGCATCACAAAAGCCTTTTAGAAGGATTTTTTTAATTTAGTTTAGTAGTACTTTATTGTTCAGCCTAAGCTAAAAATTGATCTTTGGTCTCGCCATACAATCACAAAACAACCAATTAACAATACACAACATCCAATAAATACATCTAGCCATACACACATCCACAATAACAAAATTAAAATATACATTCCTACCTCTTATTCAAAAGACTTATTGCATTTGGTACGAAGGTTTGTTTATATATTGCTTTCATTGCTTTTGGTGTTCTATAACGACGACGTGATGGTAATAATTCAAAAACATGATTCAAGGGGTGTGTTGTGTCTCTCGTTATAATCAAAGCTTTTCTGTGAATAGCAATTTGGTATAAGTGAAGTGACTGACTTTGCTTTATTCCTATAATCTTCCCAGCTACTCTTATAATTCTGTCTAATTTAACTTTATTCACAGAAGTAACTCGTCCGAACCACACAGTTATATTATACCCTAAAACACTTTCAATTAAGCCTGTATAAACTCTTTGCAACACAGCCTTGCTCACACAAAATTCTTTCAGTTTCCTTAGCAAGAATAGCCTTTGATTTGCTTTCTTACAAATAAGAGCCACATTATCAGAGAAGTTCAATTTACAGTCTATCATGATTCCTAAATACTTAAAAGTCTTCACAATTTCAACAGTTTGATCACATAACATTATTTCTGTTAGAGGCTCTGGATGATTTAAAATCAACTCTTTTGTTTTACTTACATTTATCAATGAAGAACTTTCTTCACACCATTTTTCTAGTTTCAAAACCTGCTCCTCGTACTCAAAATGTACACAGTCTTTCCATAAAAGTGCCACAAGTGCCATATCATCTGCATATTTATATAGTTTGTAATTCTCATGCTGCACTCTTATACCACTTGTATAAACAGAAAATAAAAGGGTGACAGGACGCATCCTTGGGTTGTCCCTGTGTTTAAGGATATAATATCTGATTTAAAACCACAAACCACAAGCACAAACTCGCTGTGCTGGATTTGTTAAAAAATTCTTTATCCAATGAACTATTCCCCCATTCACACCTAGAACCAGGAGACGTTCCAAGAGTAAATGTATCTGCATGGTATTAAAGGCAGAGGTATAATCTATAAAAAGAACACGCACATAAGCCTTTGCTTGTTGTAAATGGCTAGCAATTGTATCAACCAAAGTGAGCGTTGCATCCTCTGTTCCTCTCATAGATAGTATAATTATGGATGATATCCGCCCATTGGTCCCCTATTCACCAATATGGTCATTACAAATGGGCAATAAAATGGCCGTTACATCCGGGCTTTTCGGGTTTTACTCCATAGTAAATCAATAGTTTTTAGATAGCATAAACCAACGTAATTTTCAAAAATTCACCCCCCCCAGAGTTGTCACGTAGTAAAAACTTGGCTCTAGAGACCGGAGCCATCTTTTGTACCAGGCTGTAAACATGAGTTTTACTCTTGTAAAGTCGCCATTGGGTTTCTCCTTATATTTCCGCTTTTGGAGCCTGCCCTCTGGTGGACGGAGGTATATCGCTGTATTTCGCTGTAAAATCACCGTATGGCGGCGCCCTTACGCAACGACCATTTTAGAGGTACCATGGGAGAGGCTTGGTTCCTCTTTGCGATTTATTTAACAAAAGAAAACTGCCAACACTGAAAAACAAGTGTTTGTCTAAATTCAAATAAAAACTCTTTACAGCTAAAATCTTCTACAGATGAATTCCTCTTGGGGATTTCTAAAGTTAAACTGAGTTGAATCTCTTCAGAGTTTTGTCCTGGTAAAACTAAAGGCCTTTAGTTTGTTGGAAAGAGAAGAGCAGAACTCACAGTCATTAAACCAAAGTGTCATCAACCTCTGGAAACTGCAAAAATAAAAACATCTACAATTACAAGAGAAATCAGAAACACTGTCCTTAAATAAAGCACTCAACACTTCCAATGCTGACTCTGAGTCCAGTCGTCTCCAACGAAGACAGGAAGACATGGCAGGACAGCAGTTCCATTTGAGCTCGTGGCTCTAACAGTGAGGAGACAAAAAAAGTTCAAACGATGAATCTCAGTATCGCAAGGAGGTGGAGAATGTTACTTGCTTTTGAACACTTCAAAAACGAGTGAACTTGTTATTGATTTTTGTCACAATGGGAATCAGTTGCCTATTACCATCTATGATTCTTTCTCATGACTTGAAATGGAGACTAGCATTGCTAATAAAGCGAGACAGCGCCTCTTCTTTTTCGAGAGTTTACTCGAAATACTTTTCTTAAATAAGATTCTTTTGAATTTTTACTATTGTGTAATTGAGAGTGTTCTAACTAATTGTGTTACTTTGTGGTTTTGTAATCTCACCTTGAAAGAGAAGAAGGCTTTGAACAAAGTGGTTCGCTCAGGCAGCAGGATCATTGGCTGCACCTTGCCGCTCCTGGAAGTTACATATAAAGCTAGACTCTTGAATTGAGCTTTAAAACTTGTTAACGATGCCTCAGGCCATCCTGCAGGGACCTTCTTTGAGATGCTTCCCTCAGGGAGAAGGTATCGCTCGGTCAAATGTTCTACTGATTGCCATTTAAAAAGTTTCTTTCCCCAAGCTGTAATCATTTTAAACAAAGCACTTTAAATTAGGCACTTTATATTTATGTGTGGTTTTTATTACAGCATTTTACTTCTGAGCTGTTATGTGGCATCTGCTTGTCTGTTTTATGTTATGTCTTTTATGTGTCTGACATTGTACTTTCAGCTTCTTGCACATTTTTTCCAATGTGGTTTTATACTGCAAATGGCTAATAAAAGTGAAAAAATGTAACTATGTTTCTATGAATCACTGAATGATCATCTTTGCGCATGCGCAGGTCGAGAATCTAATATCAACAAAGTCACTTGTGAACTCCCGGTGACCCACGTGGGGCTATTTAGTCACGTGATACCGGGAGCTCAGTCTCTTTATCTTCTTGCAAGTACAAGGATTCTGAGGGACTGACTGCCCTGGCGGTCATCCGGGATTCATAGAACCGTAGTTACATTCATAACTCTCGTTCTATTTCATCCCTACTGACCGCCAGGAGCGGTGCATTAAGCACTGGATGACGTATACCAGCAAGGTCACGAGGAATCAGCAGACCCTAATCCAGCATACCTTATCAGAATGTATAAGTGTCCTGCCGTAGAACTCCCTCCAGTGGATGGGGGGCGGCTATGTTCAGTCTGTAAAATCTAGGTGAACGTATGCGGAGTAGTCCAAAGGCACTCCAGTCATTGCTGCCCAGGAAGTGGTAATGCCCCTTGTAGAGTGACACCTCACTCCCACCGGTAGTGGTTGGCCCCGGGCATTGTATTTCTAGGTAATGGTACTCACCACCCATTGCGCCAGGCGTTGTTTAGACAGTGCCTGGCCCTTATGTAGACCAGCATAGCAAACAAACAGCCGGTTTGTTTTGCGCATTGCAGCGGTTGCTTTTATATACACATCTAGTGCTCAGACGTGGCATAGATGCTCACACAATTCTCCTGTATCAAAGCGGGCCAGCTGTAGCGGCTGAATACCCGTCGCCCCGGACATCACCTTGGGAACAAAAGAGACATCCGGCCAAAGAGAGACCCCTGACCTGTCTGGATTCCACCGACAGCAGGACTCATGCACAGACAGCGCCTGTAGTTCTCCAATACGTTTGGCGGAAACCATTGCTAATAAAAATGCAGTCTTCATAGACACCCATTTAATGCCTACCTCTGTCAAAGGTTCAAACGGCGGTGACTTCAGGGCATCCAGGACCATGGTCAAGTCCCATGAAGGTACCACTGGCCGTGTAGGTGGGTGTAACCGCCGAGCGCCCTTCAAAAATAAGGAAACATGCATATTACTTCCGACAGTCTTGCCATCGACTTCCACATGTCGACAGGAGATTGCTGCCACATATACCTTCAGGGTAGACGGTGACCATCCCTGATTTAGGAGTCCTTGTAAAAACAATAGAATTGATGAAATGGGACAGTCTACTGGATCCTGTCCCCTGTCACGTCACCACCTCTCAAACAATTTCCATCGATTGTCATACAACAATTGTGTGGAGGTTGCCCGAGCGTTTCTTATGGTATGCTCCACATCCCCGCCAAACTCAGAGAAGCCCGATCCAGGCCCAGTAGCGGCCAGACCCATAGCTGGAGGCGATCGGGATTGGGATGTAATATTCGTCCCCCCATCTGTGACAAGAGATCTGTCCTGGAGGGGAGACGCATAGGAAAGCCACGGCAGAGCCTGTGCAGCATTGGAAACCACGTCCTCGCCGGCCAGTAAGGGGCCACCAGGAGGGGTCTGTGTCCCTCCTGAAGGACTCTGCGGAGTGTGTGGTCTATTAGAGGGAACGGAGGAAATGCATACAGGAGCACCTTCGGCCAGTCATGCGCCAGCGCATCCAGGCCCAATGGACTGGTGTTGTCAACCAGAGAAAACCATAGGGGACAATGGGTGGCCTCCCTTAAAGCAAACAGGTCCACCGTTGCTCACAGGTCCACCGTTGCTCTGCCAAAAGTCCCCCAGATGCGCTCCACCACCTCTGGGTGAAGCTTCCATTCCCCCAGTAACACCTTCTGCCGGGACAGGTAGTCTGCCACTTGGTTCAGCACCCCGGGAACATGGGCTGCTCTCAGGCTGGCAAAATGGAGTGTCGCCCACGTCAAGAGGCTGTCAACATGCCCAGAAGCCGAAGATATAAGACAAAAGGCAGTGCCCTGCCACCCCGAAAAGCGGAAAGCATTGTTACAATGCTGTTGACCCACTGGGTAGAGGGACAAGCTTTCATGGAGATTGTGTTCAGACTCACCCCAAGAAAGACTGTACGCTGTGCCGGAACCAACTTGCTCTTTTCGCAGTTCACCCTCAGGCCCAAGCGCTCTATATGCTCGAGAACAGTCATTGTGTCTCGAATGGCCTCTTTGCGGGTTGGTGCACATATGAGCCAGTCATTGAGGTCTGGAAGAATCTTGATACCTCGCGCCTGCCGACGACTCGAGTAAATACCCTGGGAGACAGGGACAACCCGAAAGGAAGGACCCGGAACTGAAAGTGATTCCCTTGAAAGGCAAATCGCAGGAACCTCCAGTGGTGTTCTGATATCGGGACGTGAAAGTACGCGTCCTTCAGGTCGATTGTAGTAAACCATTCGCCCTGGGAGAGCGCCTGGAGCATTTCTCCAGTGCGGAACATGCGGAATGGTATTGTCCTTAAAAACACATTCAGACCTCATAGGTCGAGGACAGGACGTAGGTCGCCTGTCTTTTTCGGCACTAGAAAATATCTTGAATAAAACCCCCCCCGGATCCAGCCGGGGGTCTACAGGAACTATCGCCCCCTTGGCCAGCAGGGTGGAGATCTCCTTGTTGAGTGTATTGGCTCTTGCCGGGTCTCGGATGACAGTCATCCTGACCTGGCCAGAAACTGGGGGCAAGGCCGAATTGTAGTCGATATCCCCTTGACAAGGTGGTCAGCACCCAAATGTCGGGGCTGTGAGCGGCCCAGTAAGAGAGCTGCTCCAGGGTAAAACGACCGACCGCCAGCTCGCCTATCTCACTTCCGCCCCCTTTGGCCTTTTGAGGGCCTTGGGGGTATGACGACCAGGTTGTGTAGGCCAAGGAAAACGCGGGGCCCTAAACCCTGTCCGATCACCTGGAAATTGGCCAGATCTTGTATTTGGTCTCCGGGCCACCGCAAAAGAGCCTGGATTGGCAAAAACAGGCCGGAAAGATCTAGCAGGAGGGCCATCCACAGCTTGAGCCATTGTTCGTCTGTGAAGGCCAGCTAACTGTTGTCGCGTCTCAGACGCCTGGGCCGTGCGAAGTTGGGCCTCAATCGCGGCTGCACCGAAGAGCTCCCCTGGGGCAACCGGTAAGCCCCGTAGGGTCCTTCTGCGGGTCTTAGTTGCGTCTGCGTTAGTGGTGATTGTGCCAGCCAGACCTGCCGACAAGCCTGTGTAAACAGCGACATCATACGCCCAAGCTCTCTAGACATGAAAGCGAAGGTCTGCAGAGAAGTATCCATTAATGCTTGGGTCGGTATATCAACCCCCGTGGCCTCCAGCGAAGACGCAAGGCCCAGCAGTAAATGGGACAGGGAATTCCCGATCCGTCCCATACGCGCCCCCGCATCATAGGCTTTAAGCAAGTCATCCGTGACCCGACACTGCGGTCGCGGGCACCTAGCATTTGGTCGCATGGCTTCGTCTGGGGCCACAATTAGAGAGGCTACCGCCGGCTCCACCGACGGCATATGACCCAGGCCAAATTTGGGGGCATCCTGCATTGAAGCGAGCGCTCTAGCATCGGACGTAGGCCGTGAAAATGCCTTATTGTCCACCCAGCACGCATGGAGCTCTTTAACATACTCAGCAGAGGGGGGCACTAGAAAAGAGGTAGCCGCACCATGCCGTGCGTCTGTCCACCTTCTTGGACAGTTCTCCCTTTTGAGCGTTTCTTTGGAACAGGAGGCGCAGCCCCACCAGCTGGGCGCTTCAGCCGTTTACCCTGTCCAGCTGGTAACTGAGCAGTAGGCTTGGGCGGTATCCAAATTTTGAAACCGTCAAACCTCCTCCCTATTTTACCTCGGTATACGGTATTACCGTGAATAATTAAAAAAAATATGACGTAAGGCTCAGACAGCGTCACCAAACTGTTGGCTTGAGCCTAAACTGTTCAGAAACTGAATACCAAACACTAATACTGAAACAATAACAAAATAACATGCACAACAATATAAACAACTTTTATTAGCAACAAATAGCAGTTTATAAAAAGTGCAAATACAAGAGTCAAACAGAATTAAATGAACATAAACATCCAGAACAGTTTAGTAGTTTTTTAGAGTGTGGGACCTCTCATAAAGCACAGCACACAGCCATCACTTTTATTACGATCGCTGCTTTGATTAGCGCATTTGCGCTGACTATGTTTACCCCTGCCTCTCCCTCCTCGACTGGGTAAAGTGTCAGGATGACCAACACGTATTTGTCCCAAACAGCTGTCAATAGAAAGCATTATTCCCGACACCCCCGTCACTACCGTGGCCATGGCAGTACACCCGCCCCAGCTTCTATCACCTGTGCTAAAGGTAAAGCTGCAGGTGCTACGTGCTCACGGCTTCCCTTCTCAACCTCCCCTTCACTACGCGCCAGAGCGACTAGTTTCCTACCGTTTCTTTCACTGATGTTTGGCAAAATGTGGGAAAAACAGCTTGTGCTTTATGAGAGACGCTGAGAAAGGCACGCAGCAGCGCCGCTGTCCAAGTTACACACGCACTCACTCTCGCTCATTCTCACTTTCACTCGGCTGAAAAGACTCTAAAGGTAGATGTTCTCCCTCAGAATCAGAGTCAGCCATTACTATTACCAAAACTTCATCACAGGTGTATTTTTTATTTGTCATTTTCATGTTTATCAGCTCGCGTGTAGAGAATGAGGCTTCTATTGAGCCGTTCTGACACTCCCACTGAGACGCGTCTTTGAGGTCTTCTTCTACAATTTTTTTAATGGCAACACATGGTAATAGTGGACTAGAAACAAGGTACAGGGTGTCTGACATCTGGTGGAAGGGAGTGGAAGCATAATTTAGCACATAAACCGGAAGTAGCGGCTGTTTTTTCCTGTTAAGTTGCTTGTGCGACTTTGACGCTTAAATATGACGTATTGAAACTGATACCGATGCTATCTTTAGATCCCGCGGTATACCATATTACCGTAATACCGCCCAAGCCTACTGAGCAGGCTGCAATTCTGTTGAATAAGCAAAAGGCTGTTCAACACCTGTCAACCTAGCCACCCGTACAGACCGGGGCATAATGCTGCAGTTTGTACACGCGTCATCTGTGAGATCCTCCCTGAGATGACCAACTCCCAAACAGGAGGGGCAGAGATCGTGGCCATCATCAGGCTGGAGGGGGGCTAAACACGCCCTACAGCAGTCATTCCCAAACTGTGGTCCGCGGACCACTAGTGGTCCGTGAGGGTACTGCAGGTGGTCCGTGGAAAGGCAAAATAAAATAATATTTTATATTTATATTTATATTTATTCATTTAGCCGACGCTTTTATCCAAAGCGACTTACATTGTTCTAGTGTAATTACCAGTGTTACAGTCACTGGGGGCAAGGTGGGTTAAGTGTCTTGCCCAAGGACACAACGACAGTATGAACTGTGGGGAGAGTGGGAATCGAACCGCCTACCTTCCGGTTGAAAGACGACCACTCTACCCACTGAGCTACTGCCGCCATTTTACCAGGAAATTCCCATAAAAAAAAATTAAAAGAATATGTAGGCCTATATTGATATAACATTTGCATTAAATTGTCATTGTGTCAAGTTATTGTGCGATTACTAAAATAGGCCAGTGGTGTTCGGCCGTGACGTTCAAGTTCAGTGTCGTTATGGATCGGTGGATAGCAACAGGTTCTCTGAAGAGAAAAGAGGCAGCCGTTGTGTGCAGTAAACTTTCTTTCAACAAGCCTGTTGCACACTGATGTGATGACTAGTTATAGTAGTGCTAGTAAGCCTATTTAGAGGTGCGGATTAATTCAGGTAAGACTGTGTGTAGACATTTTATTATGTGTGTTATGAGGTGGTCCGCAAAATTATTTGATTACAAATAGTGGTCCACACACACAAAAAGTTTGAAAAACCCTGCCCTACAGCATAATGACTCCAGCATGACTGTTAACACTACTAGCCTTATCCAAGGGAGATCAGGTCGAGCAAGAACCGCCACTAGTGACCCCCAGTACAGTACAATTACCCCTGCGAATCACCTTGAGCTTAAAACGCCACTAGTGATTCCACCGCGGGATGCTACTTGGAACTGAAGTTACACTCGTAATTAGTGTTGTCACGGTACCAAAATTTCAGTATTCGGTACCGATACCAGTGAAAATCCACGGTTCTCGGTACCAATTTCGGTACCAAACCAAAGTTTAATTTAGACTAAATTTACCAATAAAAATTCATGGTTCTTGGTACCAAAGCAAAACACAAAAACATGCTAGCTGAACAACACACTATTTTTATTAATAAAGTTAAACAATGCCATTCTTCATACTTGTTTAAAATTGTGTTTCAAGTTTTTCCACAAATAATAAATGAAAAATTACAAACCTAAAAAACACAATTTTTATAAATTTAACAAAATATGCCATGACCAACAATTAATAAACTAAAATATTATTATAAATGTAAAAAAACAAAACAATGGCATAATTTAAGTATTTCAAGCCAAGGATTGTTAACATTTGAGTAATTAAATAACTAGATGAATAACAAAAAAATAACCGGGATTGCAATTCCCACGATTTAGTAATGTACTGCAGAGTTAAAGACATGAAAGTGTCTGCAGTTCTACTTGTCCAAAGATCTGTTGTGCAGCTGTAAAACGGTTTGTCTCTGAGATTCTGGATTATGAGGTCTCTGGTGTCATTGTACATGCGGGGAATCTCAGTGTACAAAAAACTTTTTCTCAGTGTAAAAAAGTTTCGACTTGGAAGCTGGTATTTTGGGTTGAAATGATGGAGCATTTGTTGGAATCCACATTTTTGAACTGTATAAATGGGCACTTTATCCATACATATGAATTCAGCAACAGCTCGGTTCAGCTTTCTTGCCTCAGATGAGTTTTTGTCATATTTTTGTTGCCACTGAAAACCTTCTGTAACTGTTGCCTGTTTATGAGTTTGCGGAGGTGTTCCATGGTCTTCCTCAGCCTGCAGCTGTAAAAGGAAAATAAAATAAATATACTTTATAAGTATAGAAGTCAAAAATGGGCTGAGTCTGAACAAATGAAACATTAGTTTTTCTCTAAATGGCAAACCTCAGCTTTTATAATAAATCTAGATAAGTTTAAAAAATGAATTAAAAATTATACATTTCAAAATGTACTCATAAATTTATAAAATAAAAAGTTTTTATTTGTTAACTTAATCATTCACAATTATTCATTGTGCATTAAATTAAGTGTTTGTATTAACTTCAGCACAAACATTAATTAATGTTGGAAAATATCACTTTAAGTTGATGTTAGATAATGCATGAAGTAGCATAATGTTAGTGAATGGTACTAGCCTAAGCCTACTATCATAAGTTTTTTTTAATGCAACTTTATTTAATCAAACTGTGTTCATATTTTATTTTATTTTTTAAACCTGCTAGTTATCCAGCCAAGAATAAGCCTAGGCTAGAACTGCTTTTTGACAGACTGATTTTGAGGACATAAACACTGACCCATACATTTTTGTACACCTTTTAGATATACAATCATTAAAACAATTCTAGTGTGTAAAAGCAGTAAACGCCTTTATGTCGTCCCGTTTCTTTTTTTTACCCTAATTAAATGTATAGGACCTTTAAATAGTTAATAAAGAATCTTGATTATAACACTTATTATATTAGCGTTAGCCGCATCACGGATGCTAACGGCTAAGTGGTATAGTGATATAAATTTAAGTTACTACACAAATGGCTGTTTATTTCTATCCGACTGATTCCGACATTCAAATTAAAATATGATATATAATTCATAACAGAAGCTCTATATTTGAAATTAGTTTGAAACTTACCTCCTTGAACTCTTTCATCAGATCCGGGTGTCGGTCTTTGAGGTGTTTTATTAAGTTCAATGTGTTTCCTCCTTTTGAGAGAAAACTTCGATGACATTGTTTGCAAATGGAGCAGTTTAAATGGAGCAGTTTGTAGTTTAAAAAACTCACAATTCACGAGGCTACAAGCTACGAGCTGAGTGTTTAAACAATAGTGAATTGTATAACACAAGTCTCCACCATAAAGCTTAACCTACGCGCGAGAAGACAAAAAGGACTGAGCTCCCGGTATCACGTGACTAAATAGCCCCACGTGGGTCACCGGGAGGTCACAAGTGAATTTGTTGATATTAGATTCTCGACCTGCGCATGCGCAAAGATGATCATTCAGTGCTTAATGCACCGCCCCTGGCGGTCAGGAGGAATGAAATAGAACTCGCTGCCATTGTTGGTTTAATAGTATAAAACATACTAACATGTTTTTTTTATTGTATGTGGGTTTAGAATTTCTATCTTCTATCTTTATAGCTATCTTATTTAGCTTAGCATTAAAACCACTGCACAATCTTTATCCACAGACCTGCTCCTGGGCCCAGCTGTGTCTCCTTCAAAAGTGATGACTCCATGGAACGAGGGATTGAGTTTAAAACAGAATGTGGTCCACAGTAAGTCATCGTCAGAACACTTTAGAAGAACAACTATGGGGGGGGGGTCTCATTTCCACTAGAACTGATCTGAACACAGGTATAAACACAATCTGATCTGTATTTGTCAAACATTAAATAATTTCTGATAATTGATGGGCTGTAATTGCTGTAAACAGTTTGTGGTCCAAGTTTAATGAGGAGACTGGTCGATATGAACCATTCTCTTCATTTTGTTTCACACAAACAACAGAGTCATTACAAACTGGAGGAAAAATACTCCACCTGCATAAGTCTTGTGAATGTTTGTTATGAAGAGGAATATGAACACACTGAACTTATATTTTTTTCACATCTTTTTTTTTTTATGAACCAGGATCCACCCAAAACCAGTCTTTTCTGAACCTGGCCCCAGCAGTGAGTCTTTTAGGAGTAACCAGTCGATGAGAGACCCAGAAACATTTGCAACAGAGCCGTAAGATTCTCACAAGTCTTTAACAATGACTCTGAGATTATCTTTTAACTTCTTTTGTTCTATGAAACAGAATTGCAAAGAAACCAAGGCCCAGCTGTGAGCCTTTCAGGAGCGACAAGCCTATGTGGGAAACAATAACCTTTAAAAAAACAAAGTAAGATTACAAAAAATTTATAAAATGATAAGGACATTTATTATCCAGACCTTACAGAGTCTATCAACAGAGAGAAGTGTGTCAGAGAAAAAGAAAAAATAATAATAAATTAAAGCCGCAAGCGGCGATAAAGACCCTCGCCTCTTTTGAGACCGCGGGGAATCATGTACTCGGAGGATTGCATTTTGTGCTTTAAAGCGTAAACTTCACAGTAATGTCAAATAACCAGGCCTTTGCTACTGCTTGAATCTTCTTCTGGCTGGATCCTGCTTCATCACCTCGGGCCTGTGCTACTGCTGGGGCCTGCTACACCACCTTGTAATTTAGAGTTAAAGGCCTCCACAATCCCTGGTTTTCCTGGGAGCTGTCTGAACTTTTGAAAATAATAGATTATGCTTGGGCTAAGGAGAGAAAATCAAAGTACTGTTTTTTAAAATAGAGGTGTATTCTAAGGTAAATCAGATATTCAACTCAAAATGGCCGCCCGTGTGTGATAGGGTGTGGTCACCATTGGCTTTTTTGTTCATAAGCCCATACTGGATGTGTGTACCAAATTTCATTTGCTTTACAAACTAAAATTTTCACTTCCTATCGACTTTGTCCACATATTTGGGGCGTTGCTATGGCAACACATTTATAGATAGGGGGTGGTTGTCATTGGCTTTTATGCTCGTCATGACATAAGAGATGTGTGTACCAAATTTCATGTCTCTATGACAAACTAAATTCTTGGGTCCCATTATAAGTCTGTAGGGGGCGCTGGAGAGCCATTTCTAAAGATAACCCTTTTATTTACATATTTTTGTGTTCAGGTCATGAATGTGCACAAACGCCTTTTTGGGTCCAACTCGATCCGAGAAGGCGTTTGAGAGTTAAGAGACGTTTTATTTTCACAAAAATGGCCACCTCGTTACAGGCTTGCCACACCCATACCCGATAAGATATCAACAACAAAGTCACACACGTGTCTAGATGATACTCACCAAATTTGGGGCCATTTAGATTAAAACAAAATGATTTGCATCTTTCTGCGCAAGTGCGATTTTAGTGGCGCGTTTCACCCCACATGGTGGACTTTCTGTTAAGTTTAGGGTGTGACTGTCATTGACTTTTCTGTTTGCCCTGAGGTGTCCTATGGATATACCAAGTTTCATTTTTCTACGTTGGAAAAAAGTTACTTTCATTTTCCATAGGCCCAATGTATTTTGATTTTGTAGGGGTCGCCACTGAGTCATTTTTCGTAATTTTTTCGCACTTCAAATACATAAATTTTTCGCCGAGCTTGAAGTCTGGGACCAATAAAAATGACTTTTCGTGCATGTTCACTGGGTCAAATTTAGGATCATAGGTCGACAAGAAAGATTAAAAAAAAAAAAAAAAAAAATCCGAGCAAAAACAATAGGCCCTCCCGGCCATCACCGGCTCGGGCCTAATAAAGATAAATAATCAGTCTTTTTTGTGTCATCCACAGAGTGAAGCAGCAGGGGTCAGAGGTCATCAGTGATCAACATCAGACACAGCTGGACTCCATATTTATGGTCTGTCATTCACTAAAGTTTGGAAATGTATAAATGAATGAGAACTTGTTTTACACAGATCAGAACACTGACTGCATTTGTGTTGTTTATAATGTATCTGCTCAGCTTCTGGAGGAGAACATCTGCACTTTTGTCAAGAAGGAGCTGAAGAAGCTCCACAAGGTTCTGAGAACAGATTACCCAGAATGCTTAGAGCATCTGAAGGATGAGGATGAAGAGCAGAGGAGCAGCAGTGAGGCTTTTCTGAAGATCACACTGAACTTCCTGAAGATCATGAAGCAGAAGGAGCTGGCTGAGCGTCTGTGGAGCAGTAGGACCATTTAACACATTTAACAAGAGGCTCACAGTCATTTTATATTCTCTGAGACTGAGATGTCTTTATCTGTTGTCTTCATTCAGGAAGTTCTTCTGGAAATTTTCAGAGTAAACTGAAGTCTAACCTGCAGCAGAAGTTTCAGTGTGTGTTTGAGGGCATCGCTAAAGCAGGAAACCCCACCCTTCTGAACCAGATCTACACAGAGCTCTACATCACAGAGGGAGGGGCTTCAGAGGTCAACCAGGAACATGAGGTCAGACAGATCGAAACAGCCTCCAGGAAACCAGGCAGACCAGAGACAGCCATCACATGTGAAGACATCTTTAAAGGCCCAGCTGACACAGATGGACCAATCAGAACAGTGCTGACAAAGGGAGTGGCTGGCATCGGGAAAACAGTGCTCACTCAGAAGTTCAGTCTGGACTGGGCTGAAGGCAAAGCCAACCAGGACATACAGCTGCTGTTCCCGTTCACTTTCAGAGCACTCAATGTGCTGAAAGAGAGACAGTTCAGTTTGGTGCAACTTGTTCAACACTTCTTTAGTGAAACCAAAGAAGTAGGACTCTGCAGCTTTGAAGACCTCCAGGTGGTCTTCATCTTTGACGGTCTGGACGAGTGCAGACTTCCTCTGGACTTCACCAAAACCAAGGCCCTGACTGACGCCACAGAGTCCAGCTCAGTGGATGTGCTGCTGGTAAACCTCATCAGGGGGACCCTGCTTCCCTCCGCTCGCCTCTGGATAACCACACGACCCGCGGCGGCCAATCAGATCCCAGCTGAGTGTGTCGCCATGGTGACAGAAGTCCGAGGGTTTACTGACCCACAGAAGGAGCAGTACTTCGGAAGAGGTGCAGAGACAAGGCCGTCACTATCATCTCCCACATCAGGACGTCCCGAAGCCTCCACATCATGTGCCACATGCCAGTCTTCTGCTGGATCACTGCCACAGTCCTGGAGCATGTGTTGAAAACCAGAGAGAGAGGAGAGCTGCCCAAGACCCTGACTCAGATGTACATTCACTTCCTGGTGGTTCAGGCCAAAGTCAAGAACGTAAAGTATGAAGGAAGATCTGAGACAGACCCACACTGGAGTCCAGAGACCAGGCAAATGGTGGAGTCTCTGGGAAAACTGGCCTTTGAGCAGCTGCAGAAAGGAAACCTGATCTTCTATGAGTCAGACCTGAGCGAGTGTGGTCTTGACACTACAGCAGCCTCAGTGTACTCTGGAGTGTTCACACAAATCTTTAGAGAGGAGCCAGACCTGTACCAAGACAAGGTCTACTGCTTTGTCCATCTGAGTGTCCAGGAATTTCTGGCTGCTCTTCATGTCCATCAGACCTTTATTAACACTGGGCTCAACCTGCTCTCAGCACAAGCCCAAAAAGCTACACATTTTCACCAAATAGCTGTGGACCAGGCCTTACAGAGTCCAAATGGACACCTGGACTTGTTCCTCCGCTTCCTCCTGGGACTTTCACTGTCGACCAATCAGAGCCTTCTAGAGGGCCTGCTGACACAAACAGGAAGTAGTTTTCAGATCTGTCAGGAGAGTGCTGAGTACATCAAGAAGAAGATGAGTGAGGATGTGTCTGCAGAGAGAAGCATTAACCTGTTCCACTGTCTGAATGAACTGAATGATCGTTCTCTGGTGGAGCAGATCCAACAGTTCCTGAGTTCAGGACGTCTGTCTGAAGGTGGACTGTCTCCTGCTCAGTGGTCAGCTCTGGCCTTCATCTTACTGTCATCAGAAAAAGATCTAGATGTCTTTGAGCTGAAGAAATACTCTGCTTCAGAGGAGGCTCTCCTGAGGCTGGTGCCAGTGGTCAAAGCCTCCAACAAAGCTCTGTGTGTTTTGTTTGTTGTTATTTAACTAAATAATATTAAAAGGTTCTTCTACAGCTCACAACAATATATTCTTTCAGACTGAGCAGCTGTAACCTGTCAGAGAGAAGCTGTGAAGCTCTGTCCTCAGTCCTCAGCTCCCAGTCCTCTAGTCTGAGAGAACTGGATCTTAGTAACAACGACTTGAAGGACTCTGGGCTAAAGGTGTTGTCTGTTGGACTGAAGAGTCCTCACTGTAAACTGGAACAACTCAGGTCAGAATTAAAAACATGACTTTAATTTAATTCTCTAATTGTTTCTTAGAGATATTTTAATTAAGTCTTAGTCTGCTCCATATGAGAGTTCCATTATCATCCTCAGATAAATATTTTCCAAGTGCTTTTTGGAAAAGACAAATACTTTAATCTGTTATCAAATCATTTGTTTACCCTGCAAGTCACTGTCTGTCACTTTTAAACAACCAGGTAGTCTTCTGGACTGTGACCTGTAAAAATAAAAAAATACAATTTTTGACTGATGATTTGTTAAATGCTGTATGTTTGCAGACTCTCAGGTTGTCTGATCTCAGAGGAAGGCTGTGCTTCTCTGGCCTCAGCTCTGAGGTCCAACCCCTCCCATCTGAGAGAGCTGGATCTGAGCTACAACCATCCAGGAGACACAGGAGCAAAGATTCTGTCTGCTCTACAGGAGGACCCCCTCTGCAGACTGGACACTCTCAGGTATGAACAGCTCTGAGATAATGAGTCTATAAATAAATATATATATATATACCTTTGGGACGGGCACAAAAATACATTGCGCCCTTGTGCCGGGATTGAACGAATAAACCACCTTCTACCAGTGACATTAAAACCACCTTACCTTAAGGTATATTGGGTACATTTACAGAAAATAAAACGGAATTACTAAAGAAAAAAACATTTTGAAAAATTTTTTTTGAATAAATATGTTGTAGCATAAATAATTTCTGAACTACAGTGGGGATCAAAAGTTTGGGCACCCCAGGTAAAAAAATGTATTAATGTGCATAAAGACGCCAAGAAAAGATGGAAAAATCTCCAAAAGGTATCAAATGACAGATTAGACATCCTTGTAATAAGTCAAAAAAAGTTAGATTTTATTTCCATCATTTACACTTTCAAAATAACAGAAAACAAAAAAAATGGTGTCTGCAAAAGTTTGGGCAGCCTGCAGAGTTCTTTGAGATTTCTGGGCTGTCTGTCACGCACTGCTCTTTTAAGGTCTAACCATAGATTATTAATTATGTTGAGGTCAGGAGATTGTGAAGGCCATGCCTCTTGATGTAATCCACCGTGGATTTTGAGGTGTGTTTAGGATCATTATCCATTTGTAGAAGCCATTCTCTCTTTAACTTCAGCTTTTTCACAGGTGGCATCAAGTTAGCATCCAAAATTTTGTGAAATTTTATTGAATCCATTTTTCCTTCTACTTGTGAAATGTTCCCTGTGCCACTGGCTGCAATACAACCTCAAAACATGATCGATCCACCCCCATACTTAACAGTTGGACAGAGGTTCTTTTCATTAAATTCTGTGCCCTTTCTTCTCCAAACATACCTTTGCTCATTCCGGCCAAAAAGTTCTATTTGAACCTCATCGGTCCACAGAACTTGTTTCCAAAATGCACCAGGCTTGTGGATATGTTCATTTGCAAACTTCAAACGCTGATTTTTGTGTTGAGGACGTAGAAGAGGTTTTCTTCTGATGACTCTTCCATGAAGTCCATATTTGTACAAGTATCTCTTTATAGTGGAATAGTGTACCACAACTCCAGTGTCTGCCAGATCTTTCTGGAGGGATCGTGCAGTCAAACGTGGGTTTTGACTTACGTTTCTCACAATCCTGCGAGCCGTTCTGTCTGATACTTTTCTTGGTCTTCCAGATCTTGCTTTAACTTCCACTGTTCCTGATGACTGCCATTTCTTTATTACATTCCAAACAGAGTATATTGGCATCTGAAAACGATTTGCTATCTTTTTATAGCCTTCTCCTGCTTTGTGAGCTCTGCAGGCTGCCCAAACTTTTGCAGACACCATTTTTTTGTTTTCTGTTATTTTGAAAGTGTAAATGATGGAAATAAAATCTAACTTTTTTAACTTGTTATAAGGATGCCTAATCTGTCATTTGATGCCTTTTGGAGATTTTTCCATCTTTTCTTGGTGTCTTTATGCACATTAATAAAGATTTTTACCTGGGGTGCCCAAACTTTCGATTCCCACTGTATAAGTACACCCTGTTTTTTCTAAGACTTACAAAGAATACAGCCACAAAAAAGTTAATTTATTTTATAAAATAAAATATTTTATCAATATTTAATGATGTTTAAAGTTTAATGATGACTTTTGTTGAAAATCCTGTAAAACTGTGGTAAATTGAATGGAGCTTAGAGGCTGGTTTGCGATCTAAGTGAACTTATGCTAAAGTTCAGATTGATAAATATCAGAGAACACATAAATGACGCTCAAAGATAAAGAAAAGCTTGTGTGGATCAGACTGATGTAATGTCTCTGTTTTCCTTCAGACTGGATCCTGCTGGAGTCCACTGGATCAGACCAGGTCTCAGGAAGTGTAAGTGTGACACTCTCATTGATTTAGACCAAGACATCTCTGAACCACAGGCTTTGCTCTAAACTCACAGAAAGATTTCAAAGCTTCAGAAATATTGGTGTCCAGTGTCTCCTAAGCTACCTACTTTTAACTTAGTAAGCTCCCCACTGGAAGGGTCTCAGGACAAGTACGGCGGGCACAACTCGAGTCGCTTTCCAAGCTTTATTTTTCACACATCTAAACATATAGCCACCTACCGGCGAACCAAACCTAACGGTTCTGTTAACACTAGATTTAGCTCATTTTATGACTATGAATGCTAGATAAATTACATGAAAGATAGTTTGAAAGATAGTGAACGATAGTTTGAACGATAGGTTGTAAACCTGCAACAAAACACAAACACAAACACCATAATAAACCAATGAATTTCACACTCATGTTGATCCTTAATCTTAACTACTATTAATTCAATATTTTAAACACTCACCGGCAAGGCATACCTGTCCTGACTGATCACAAATGATAACTGACACATGACAAGCATATATATATAAACACAGCCTCGTGAGCAGTTAGAGCAATGATAAATAGCCCTTTGACTAAGTAAATTTACAATATGTATTAAATAAACCATAAATATGCTTGCCTTTGAAATAAATCAATAAATGCACACACTTATTTCCTAACATTACCTCAAAATTCACCAGAACATATTTACACACAAATGATTTACTTGTTAGAGAGTTCTACACCTCCCACTTGGTCTACTGATTCTAGAATCCAAGTAGGCCATCATAATAAAAGCAGCTACTACTAAGTAGTACAACCTCTAGGCAGCAACTATTCTATTCAAATAGCATTGCAAATGTCACAATATGGATAACTGTATCATCAAAGTAGTTTTTATGTTCATTATCACACATTATCCTTGATGTCATCATCCGAATGTCATCATCCAAAACACACCATGGTGGGGATCCATATAAACAAACACACCATGGTGGGGATCCATATAAACCGAAACACACCATGGTGGGGGTCCACATAAACGAAACACACCATGGTGGGGATCCATATAAACGAAACACACCATGGTGGGGGTCCACATAAACCAACACACCATGGTGGGGGTCCACATAAACGAAACACACCATGGTGGGGAAGGCTTTTACTGCTCCTCTACTGGAAGCAGGACCACCAACCTCCTAACGTCCCTGTGGAGGATGGTGGAGGGATAGTTCTCCACCTCTTGGTTTTTCTTGGGTTGTCCACCAAAAACTGGACAGTTTCTACATGTTTGTACCTTCACATCTCGTACTATGCCCTTCACATCAGGACACACATTCACAACTCGACCCAATTTAAATTGGCCCCTTAGTGCGTTTTGATCAGCTAACCACACTAGGTCACCTGCTGCAACATTTCTAGCAGGTGCGTGCCACTTCTGACGGATGTAAAGGCCCGGACCTGCCAGCTGGCTCCACCGCTTCCAAAACTTGTCAACCTCAATCTGGATTGCCCTCAGACGCATAACGGGTAAGTTGGATACTCAAAACCTCGGGAGTCCCCACTAGGTCCTGCGCGACCGAGCAGAAGAGAGTTGGGAGTGATGACTTCCACGGTCTCATCTTGTACTTGAGCTCTAGCACCGATTGGTCTCTCATTTGAAAGGTTAGCGGCCAAATACAAGAGGGTCTGGAACTCTAGTGCCGTCAAGTTACCTTCTTTGCCAACACTGCTTAGTGCTCTCTTGAGTACACGAACGGCTGCCTCAGCTGCCCCATTCGGTGGGGAGAATCTGCTGGGTGAAATGCCCAAATCCAGTCAGTTCCTACGTTCACTGCCTTCTTCTGGATTTGATTCTTGTCTATGCTCCTTAGGAACTCATAAAGCTCCTGTAATACAGGCCTGGCACCCACAAAGTTGGTCCCTTGATCTGACCAGAGTTTTCTTGGGTGACCTCTGAGAGCTGTGAAGCGCTGGTATGCATTCAGGAACCCTTCCGTTGACAAGTCTTCCACAATGTCAGCATGTACTGCTCTTGATGCCATACAGCTGAACACCACACCCCAGATTTTCATCTTTGTTCTCCGTCTTACGGTATCTTTAACAACATAGGGTCCGAAAAGGTCCAATGTCGTGAACTCGAAAGGAGCAGCTGGTTCAGTACGTTCAAACGGGAGATCACTCATCACTTGTTTGCACATTTTTGCTTTGGTCTTTCGACAGTGCATACAAGAGTCTATGACCTTTCTGGCAATCCTTGGTCCCATCACTACCCATGCTTTGGACCTCACGAAGGAGTGTGCCAGCAATACCTTCATGGTTAGCTTCATGGGCTTCACGTGTGAGAAGGGTGCTGATCCATGCATTGTAGGGGACTAGGGGCACACCAGCCTCTTCCTGGGCGGTGGTCTGGATCCTACCATAGCATCTTAAGAGCTCTGAGGCCTCATCCCTACCAACAACGAGTCTGTTTAGCATTGTCACAGGAAACGCAATCCCTTTCTGAGTGGCTAAGCACAGGTCATGGAATGCAGCTTTGCGCTCATCTACTGTCAATACTGCCTCCCACTTTGCTGGCATAGATGCTCTGCCTACACAGGCCAACCATTTTTGTACAGCTCTGCGGACATAACTGACCACTCCACAAAGCTTAGTAAGAGAACTGAACCTTGTAGGGTTCACTTGGTCTATAAGTGTGGCCCCCCACAGAGTCTCCTTCTCCTTAGCCTCAGTCGAAGTCAATTCCACCTCATTTTTTGGAGGTGTGAGAGACCTGCTAACTTCTTTTGTAATGATTGACTCTTCACCACCAGGACTGTCATGGTTTAACAACTTCTTGGTTTGAGCCCTGGTGAGGACTGCTGAGAAGGCCTTTCTCTGGAGCCTACTCACCGCCTCCCTAGCGTCAGCTACCACTTCTGAAGCGGACTTCATAGGCCAATCCTCGACCGGACTAGACAGAAACTCTGGACCTTTCTGCCACGCAGAATCCTCATCCAACAGTTCAGGAGAGCTCCCCCGCGTGACTAGATCAGCAATGTTGATCTCACCTGGTATCCACCACCAGTCAGTTACGGGTCCAGCATTCTGAATCTCGCCGATTCGGTTCGCAAAGAATGTCTGGAATCCGTAACTCTCTCTGGATGGCTCCCAGAATCGTCTGACTATCAATGAAGTGGTACCACTTCTCCACGCCCAGTCGTCCATGCTTCTTTATATATCCCTTTGCGCGTGGCAAAGACAGCCCCGCATATCTCAGCCTTGACTGCGTCACCTTTCTGGTTGAGGGAGTTAACTTGGCCTTTGACTCTACAAGCCGAATGATCACACCACTGGGCGCCTCCCACCGCAAATACAGTACAGCTCCATAGGACTCACAGCTCCCGTCAGAAAACGTGATTCCCAGGGCTTACCTTTCCAGTCAGAGGGTGTGAGGCATCTATGAAATGTGATGCTACTCAGACGAACATACTCCCTGAACAGTTCAATCGCTTTTGCCCTGAGCTCACTAGACAGAGGTTCATCCCAGGTGTCTTTAGTAAGCTTACCAGCTTCCTGGAAGGCTCTTCTCACGAGGATCACTCCTTTCTGTTTTGCGGGCGTTGCTAAGCCGATTGGGTCGTACAGCCCGGCGATCTGGCTTAGAAGGATACGACGAGTTAGTGGGTTTGGTGCCTTAACTTCAACTTCTTCTCCAGTGAGATCAACCTCAGTTCTCATCTTCTTCTTCCTTCTGGAGAAGTTGATGGAGATCATTACAAAGAGTTTGTCTTCCCGCACAAGGTAACCAACTCCCAAAGCTTTGTTATCTTCTTCTCTCAGCTGATTGGGTAACACTAGAGTCACTTGCTTGGACTCTGTTCCATCTTGCCTCCCACTTTGACCGGACCGGACCCAAGGCTTGAGATAGAAGCCTCCTGCTTTCAGTATCTTTCTACTCCCTCCTGGGTCTTGTTCAATAGGTCTGGGTCGTTGTGGGACGTGAGGATGTCATCAACGTAGGAGTCCTCCTCGATGACTCTTCTTTCCTCCTTCATTTTAGAGAATTGGGGCAACTGCGGTCTCCCGCATGGCAACCTGCGCAATGCACCCCGCTGGTTTGTCCCCCATGTTCACTCTCACGACTGCATAATCCTCAATCTCATCATCTGGTGAGTCTCTCCATAGGAATCGATGTACATGAACCTCTCGTTCCTCTAGCCATACCGAATTATACATCTTAGTGATGTCTCCGATGGCCGCATGTTTCCCTTCCCGAAATCTGAGGAGTACCGCTCTGATGGGATTTAAGACGTCTGGGCCTTTTAGCAAAATGCTATTCATGCTAACCCCTCCAAACTCCTGGCTGCTGTTCCATACCAGGCGCACTGGCGTGGTCACCGAATGGGGGTTTGGAGCGGTAAGGTGACTTATCCACCACACAGCCCCATTCCAACTGTCCATAACGTGCTTAGTGAGCTTAACAGCAGCGCCCCTCTCCACCATCTCATGGACTTGCTTCATGTAAGCCTCTTTCCACTGGGGGTCTTTCATGAGACGCTTTTCAGTCTTCAGGAACGTCGCTTCCACAGCCCTTCGATTGTTAGGAAGAGAGTCTGGGTTTTCCTTCCAGGGGTACTTCGCATCCCAGTGGGGCTGGTCGCTGTGGGTGTCTCCCTCCCTGTAGGTAAGACCTGCCTTTATTATCTCCAGCTCTTTCTCATCGGCTAGAGACATCTCCTTTCCACCTGGTGGACACTTCCATAGCGACATCCCCACAAGTAGGGTCACAGGCAGCACCGATGCTATCCCATTTTAGCCACTCAAGGATCTCTTTATTGCACGCTGCTGTTGTTCGGACTCCTACATTGGTTACTTGCTCCAAATAGCCTCCTTGACTTCCCACGAAGTGTTCTTCAACTTTAACGGCTATTGACTTCATTGAGTGTGCAAAGTGCGTCTTCGACCGCCATGTAGTTACCTCCACTTCTTCAAAGAGGTCTGGATGCACACCACTCACGATCTTGCCCAGAGGACCATCCCACAGCACCAGGTCGCCAACCCTTTGTAGTCTTTCCGGTGCCAATCGACCTTCTCGAGTACTGATTAACAGGTCAATTTTCCTCGGGCGGATCAGTTCTCCAGGTTTAGCTTCCGGGAAAAACTTCTCTAGCCGCTCTGATTTTACCACTTGATCTACTGCGGCGATATTTTCCATTCCGTAGCAGATCATTTCGTGGAATCTCAGGGTTCCTTGCGAGGTCCACACTTTTATTGTCACAAGATACCGTTTTGTATAAATTTTCACTTTCATTGTGCCAACACCATACACGACAAGGGAGATTGGTTCGCCGGTCAGTCCGAGCCTTTCTGCAGCTCGGTGTGTAATATAATTTGTGTCAGAAGCAAGATCGACCAAAGCACCAAGGCAGTCTCCCCTCTTTGTTGTGACGGGTACGAGCATCATGAGGACAGGATGTTCTTTCAAGCCACTTTGTTTTATCAGACTCTTGTCAGAACACACTGTTGACGTTGCCTTGTTAGTGCAGGCTTTGCGGACAGCCTCCAACTGGTGGGGAGTCAGTCCCAACTCGGCGAACACAGCCTCTTGCTCTTCTGTCGGGCCACGATGTCCCCTTTTTTCTTCTACTTTGTTTTCTTTTTTAGCAGCATCCTTCTTTTCTGATTCTTTAGGGCAGAGGAAATAGTGGTGGTCCGCTGGAATGTCGCCTTTTTTACACTCTTCCTTACGACAGAGGAACTTCGGAGTGCAGCCACTCTCAACCCCGTGGACGTCCAAGCACTTTAAACATGCTTTTACCCTTTTCACTTGCACTTTCTTTTCCGACAGACTGGCTTTTCTGAAACTTTTACAGCGAAACAGTTTGCCTCCATGTTCTTCATCTCCACACACAGTACATGGTAACTGCTTTGAGTGTCCTTTGACTTCACTCGCTGTAGCCTTAGTAAACGATTTCTTCTCTTTCCATCTGTCACTTGGTTTCTCCCGGTGACTTGGTCTCGGGAGCATTAGCAGGCCATGCCTTGCTAGGCAGCAACTGCTCCAACCTTACTAGTAGTGACTTTTGGTCTTCCAGGAATAGCAAGAATCTTTCAAAACGGTTTCCAGGGTGGACATCGTTAACAGGGTTCCTTACACAGATGAGCCACTCCCTTTTCATAACGTCAGGGAGTTTACTCTCTAAAGACCGAATTACTAGCTGATTTCGTACAGCATCTTCGCACCCCAGGTCTGTGAGGTCTAATACTGCTCTCTCCACAGCTAGAATTAATTCTAGTGTTTCTCGGATTGGTGGTTCTTTACAGCAGGTCGTGATTGAAGTTCCAACACAATCTCTTCTGCCGTTTGTGCTTTGTCACCATAACGGTTCTCTAATTCTCTGAAGATATCGTTTGCATCCCTGCAGCGCAACAGCCTGAGTTCACTTTTTAAAGACTCACCTATACTGTCCAGTAAATGGAGTTTCTTACATTCTCTCGACCCCGTAGGTTCCGCTTGTGCCTGGATATTCTCCCATTCAGCCTTCCAGCGCCAATAGTCCCTTCTCTCCCCGGAGAACTTAGGTAAACTTATGGGTGTGAGTCTTATTTTTGGTCGGGCCCATTGAGTGCTGTTGTCTCCCCCAGCGTACGAACCAGAGCTGTTCTGTGGTATGTTACTACTTTGTCCCATGCTGAGGTTAACTGGCGGAGCAGCATGACCACTCAACAATTGTGACATACTAGCAGGGGTTGGCTGTGAGGCAAAACTGACACCAAGTCCACTATCGGACCGTCTTGACTGCAGAGTGTACTGTGACATCTGTTGGGGGTTACTGTTCACGGCAGCTACTACATACCTGCTCGGAAACTCACCACTGATATTAGAACCCTGAGTAGCACAGGTTGAAATACTCGCTCTATCTGTACTCATGAATGAAGGATGGTTCGCAACAGTTGCCTGCCCATTAATGGGCGGATTGACAACAGTAGGATGAGTAGTAACAGGTGGGGTAGCAGCAATAACAAAGGGTTCTAGCTGAGTAAAAGTGTTATTATCTGCAGCTGTAAGGCTGTCGATAACTGTCGTGACGTGCTCACTGGCTACGTCAGCACCTCCCACTTCTTCGTCCCTTTTGTCTTCACCTCTGCCCTTATGGTCTTTTAGTTTTGTACTGCTCCCTCCATAGCTTCATTTTCAATTTGGTATTTCCACCCATCCACCAGTTGCTCCTTATCCTCTCTCAATGATAAAAGGGCCTCCATTTGTCTTTTCCATGTGGCCTATAATCTCTCCAAGTGTACATAGCCTCTCTGAGTTCATGGAGTTTTCTGTCCAGTTTACCACTCATAACTTTTTGCTGCGCCCAAGGCACTGCTTTATTTTCCCCAAGTGACTCAGCCTGATCAAAAGCAGACTTAAACTGGTTTATGAGAGCGTCTATGTCAGGCTCTGCATACTTGGTCCAGAGCATGTTCATAATCTCACCTTCAGTCTCTCTGTACTTTTGCTCACTAGCATCCCTCCTCGCCAGGGCTTCCTGTAACTCACTGTTATCACCTGTAGGGTCTATCTGGGTCTGTGCATCAATATACTCATTACTGACATCAAGGAGTTTGTTATAATCATCCTTTAATCTTGCTAATTCTTCTGATAACTCAATTTCACGTAAACGGCCAGCACTGACGTCTAGGCGGTTTATGCGCGTTGTAAAGCTTCGTTGAGTATTTGAGCGTCTCCGCTTTAAACTCTCTAAGTCTGGTTTGTCATCTGCCATTTTTCTTCTTTATTTTCAGTGAACAAAACCACTAAAATCACCCTTTAGCAAAGAGAAGCTTCCAAAATCTTTGCTCAACAAAGTTTGACTTTAAACTCTTTCAGAGAATACGCTCTAAAGATTTATCAGCTGTTATGGCGGGTTGTAGCGTTGTTTACAGAGTCACTTTTCCTTTTTAACCCCGCGGCTGTTATTATTATCCACACAATTTTACTCACGGTTGTGGACGTTAATCAGCCCTTTAACGGTCCCGTCCTTCGCAGTAGTGGTGCCGTTGACAGCCGTTATCCAGACTCCGGGTCTTCAGCCTCGGCGCTGGTTCTCGCGCTGTTCTCCTCCGCTCGGGGTCCGTGTTCTCCGTAGCACGGCTCCGACGGCGGTTTACAACTGTCCAGTGTCTCCTAAGCTACCTACTTTTAACTTAGTAAGCTCCCCACTGGAAGGGTCTCAGGACAAGTACGGCGGGCACAACTCGAGTCGCTTTCCAAGCTTTATTTTTCACACATCTAAACATATAGCCACCTACCGGCGAACCAAACCTAACGGTTCTGTTAACACTAGATTTAGCTCATTTTATGACTATGAATGCTAGATAAATTACATGAAAGATAGTTTGAAAGATAGTGAACGATAGTTTGAACGATAGGTTGTAAACCTGCAACAAAACACAAACACCATAATAAACCAATGAATTTCACACTCATGTTGATCCTTAATCTTAACTACTATTAATTCAATATTTTAAACACTCACCGGCAAGGCATACCTGTCCTGACTGATCACAAATGATAACTGACACCGCGACAAGCATATATATATAAACACAGCCTCGTGAGCAGTTAGAGCAATGATAAATAGCCCTTTGACTAAGTAAATTTACAATATGTATTAAATAAACCATAAATATGCTTGCCTTTGAAATAAATCAATAAATGCACACACTTATTTCCTAACATTACCTCAAAATTCACCAGAACATATTTACACACAAATGATTTACTTGTTAGAGAGTTCTACAATTGGAGAAGCTCAGTTTGTCTTTTTGTACAAACTGCAGATGTTTCTTCTCTTCCACTTGATGTAAAGTGAGTTTTTTCTTCTGAGAAATAATGATTGTAAATCCTGTCATTGACCTGTCACTGAGCCATTACTGGACTTACTGGACTTACAATGGATCTGTCTCTGTCCAAACTCTGAGCCAGACACAAATTCAGGGACAAAAGTGATTTCTTTTTCACATTGACCTGAAAAGTGTGTGTGTGTGACTCTGAGACAGTGATGGTTGTAAAAGTGATGCAGCAGTAGTTTGTTGCAGAGTTAGTGTGACTCAGACTCATAGAGGCCTGCAGACACCTGTATAAGCTGGAGCTGTATGAGAGTGTGTCTGTAGCAGAGTTAGGGGCTGCTCCTCTCCACACTCACCCCCAGTGTGTCTTTAGACCTGAACACAAGCTTCAATGCAGCAGGAACACACCTTAGAAAATGTGTTGGATTAAAGCCGTGTCAGTGACCTATCGATACCAGAGCACAGCGCTGTTGGACAAAATGAGAGAAATCAAATAAAGTTAAGTTTTACAGACGTAAATGTGAATGTGTTTGTTTTAGGTTTTAGTCAGAACCAGATTTGATTGAAACATTTGTGACAAAGACTTTCTCACAGAGATGTATGTACAATGTGTGCACAATTAGGCAAGTGATTATTTTGACCATATCAGCATTTTATCCCTAATTTCCAACTCCAAGCTGTATGAACTTGAATCCTTATTGGATTTAATTTATATCAGGTGATGTGTATTTGTGTAATGAGGGATGGTGTGGACCTAAGGAGATCAACACCTTATATCAAGGTGTGCATAATTATTAGGCAGATTCTTCTCCTCAGGAAAAATGCGCCAAAAAGAGATTTAACTGACTATGAAAAGTAAAAAAAAAATTTTTAAGTCTTTCACAGGGATGCAGCACTTTTAAAATATCTAAGATATTGGGGCGTGATCACAGAACCATCCATCTTCTACCGCTTATCCAGGGCCGGGTCACGGGGGCAGCAGTCTAAGCAGAGATACCCAGACTTCCCTCTCCCCAGACACTTCCTCCAGCTAATCCGGGGGGATACCGAGGCGTTCCCAGGCCAACCGAGAGACATAGTCCCTCCAGCGTGTCCTAGGTCTGCCCCTCCTCCCGGTGGGACATGCCCGAAACACCTCCCTAGGGAGGCGTCCAGGAGGCATCCGAAACACATGCCCAGCCACCTCAGCTGGCTCCTCTCGATGTGGAGGAAAGCTCATTTCGGCCGCTTGTATCCGGGATCTTGTTCTTTCGGTCGACCGGTAAATCAAGAGCTTTGCCTTACAACTCAGCTCCTTCTTCACCACGACAGACCGGTACATCGACCACATCACTGCAGAAGCTGCACCGATCCGTCTGTCAATCTCACGTTCCCTCCTTCCCTCACTCGTGAACAAGACCCCAAGATACTTAAACTCCTCCACTTGAGGCAGGATCTCTCCACCAACCTGAAGGGGACAAGCCACCCTTTTCCGACTAAGAACCATGGTCTCAGACTTGGAGGTGCTGATTTTCATCCCAGCTGCTTCACACTCGGCTGCAAACCGTCCCAGTGCACACTGAAGGTCCTGGCTTGATGGAGCCAAAAGGACAACATCATCTGCAAAAAGCAGAGACGAGATCCTGTGGTCCCCAAACCAGACTCCCTTCGGCCCCTGGCTGCGCCTAGAAATCCTGTCCCGGCCTGTGGAGCTGTGGCCGCAAAGTCTCCAGTTGCCTGTCGTGGCGGCAATCCCCGAACCCGGTGGTGGACCGCAAGAAACGTGTCGAGAAGAAAAGACGCAAATTAACTGCCAAAGATTTGCAAAGAATCAAACGTGAAGCTACCAGGAACCCATTATCCTCCAGTGCTGCCATATTCCACAACTGCAACCTACCTGTGTGTCAAGAAGTACGAGGGGTTCAGTTCTCAGAGACATGGCCAAGGTAAGAAAGGCTGAAACCCAACCACCTCTGAACAAGACACAGAAGTTGAAACGTCAAGAATGAAGAAAAAATATCTGAAAACGGGTTATTTAAAGGTTTTGTGGACTGATGAGATGAGAGTGACTCTTGACGGACCAGATGGATGGGCCCGTGGTTGGATCAGTAACGGACACAGCTCCACTTCGACTCAGACGCCAGCAAGATGGAGGTGGGGTACTGGTATGGGCAGGTATTAAAAGATGAGCTAGTTGGACCTTTTCGGGTTGAAAATGGACTCAAAATCAACTCTCTGACCTCCTGACAATTTTTACAAGGAAAAAGTCTGCATCTTTTAAGAAAACTTTTATGCAAGACAACGCTCCATCACATGCTTTAAAGTTCTCCACTGCGTGGCTGGCCAGTAAAGGCCTTGGCACTTGGACAGGTCCTTCTTCACCTGAATTAAACCCTATTGAGAACTTTTGGGCCCTTCTTAAGCAGGACATTTACAGTGGAGGTAAACAGTACACCTCTCTGAATAGTGTCTGGGAGGCTGTGGTTGATTCTGACCAGATCAAAACTGACTGACTCCGTGAATGGAAGGCTTGTGAATGTGGACCAAGAAGGGTGGCACTGAGTTTTTATAAATTTTGAGTTTGTTTTTTATTCTCACTTTAACAGGTGAAAATAAACATATTTTTCATTTAGTTGCATAATAATTCTGCACACTAATAGTTGCCTAATAATGGTGTACATTCTATTGTAGATATTCTCTTAAGAAAGCCAAAACTTCACTTTTACTACTTAAATGTTCAGGTTTGAGGGTTTGATAACATTTTGGATTGACCAAGAGCACTGTAACAAATAAAATTAATCCTCAAAAATACAACTTGCCTAATAATTGTGCACACAGTGTAGATCAAACATGTAGGAAGAGCCATGTGAAGGATTCTTCTGGAGACAATAAGCTGTTCTCCTCTGAGCTGTGCCTCTGCTGTCAACAGCTGTGAACAATCTCCTGCAACACAGAGCCACATGCTCTCAGCCACTGTCTGCACCAAGCACCATCAGAACGACTGCTGCAGCTTCAATCAACTTTGTTCCTGTGTTTCCAGAGAATAGAACAACTATTGGAGTCAAATGTGTCAAAGAAATGTGACTGATGTACATTTCCATGAAGCACAGAGAAGTGAATAAACTCCTGTGTAGTGACGTCAGAGGCTGGAGCTTTAGGAGCTGCTTTATGTCCTACAGCAATAAACAGTAGAAGAAGAGTTTAAAGCTCCTCCAAACACAAGTGTTTCTTCTAATATGACTTTTCCATCAAACACAATCTTGTAGTTGTGTTGTGAATCTTGTACATTTGTGTTAATCTCATGTGTTCAGAGAGGACAGAGGACTAACTGCAGCTGTATTGTGTCTTCTCTCCATCAGATTTCTGTGAACTCACACTGGATCCAAACACAGCTCACAGACTCCTCAAACTGTCTGACAACAACAAGAAGGTGACATTTGTGGAAGAGGGGCAGCCATATCCAGATCATCAGGACAGATTTGAGTATAAACCTCAGCTGCTGTGTTCGACTGGTCTGACTGGTCGCTGTTACTGGGAGGTCCAGTGGAGCGAAGTGGTTTATATATCAGTGTCTTACAGAGGAATCGAAAGGAAAGGAGAGAGTAATGATTGTGTGTTTGGATTCAACAATCAGTCCTGGAGTCTGTCCTGCTCTAAAGGTGGTTACTCTGTTTGGCATAATTACAAACACACCCTCCTCCCTCACTCCTCGTCCCCCTCTTCTGGGACAGTAGCAGTGTATGTGGACTGTCCTGCTGGCTCTCTGTCCTTCTACACAGTCTCCTCTGACCAACTGACCCACCTCCACACCTTCAACACCACATTCACTCAGCCTCTGTTTCCTGGGTTTTGGCTCTGGCAAGACTCCTCAGTGTCGTTGTGTTCTCTGTCGGACTGAGAGTCGCCTCTGGTAGAGAAACATCCTCACTGCTGTTCTTTTCTAACACATGTCACAAAATTCTAAGTAATTTTAGATTCATAGTTTCTATAAAAAACATACTGATTTATAAACACTCCCTAAATCCATATGTATGCAATTTTAAAAGCAGCTTTAGAAAAAAACACACCAACTGCAAATTAATTTAAGCTAATTATATTCAATCCATTAATTTAATTTGTTCAAGAGTCATGAAGAATGATTTTTGTTAAACATACATGCAATATCAAAAGGGTCACTGAAAGTGTTGCTTCTATCTAAAAATGTTGAAGGTAATTTTAAGGAAGCTCTTTTACTTCATTCATTATTTTCCATGTTTTTCCTAAATTTTATTAACTGATTTATAAAAATGATTGTTAAATATTTTGTGTATATTTATTTTTATACATTTTACATAACCAACCATAGATTACTTTGTTTTCTGATGGGACAACCATTAATAACTGGAAAAGATCTAAAAAAACAATTACATTAACATAATTTTCTATAAAAACCCTTTCAAAATAAATTTGGTCCACCAATTGTTTAAATTGTATTTTGTTGGTGGTATTATACTGTTGCATGAAAAAGTACCAAACAATTTAAGTCAGGGGTGTGTCCAATCACTGAGGAGTGGCTTAAAGCTGCCCTGCTCACTATAAAACACACACCTGGTAAGAATTGTGTCTTGATGAGAAGAATTGTCTGATATGCACCATGGCTCGCTCAAAAGAGCTCTCTGAAGACCTGCCATCAAGAATTGCTGATTTGTATAAAGCCGGGAAAGGTTACAAAACCATCTCATAAAGTCTGGATGTTCATCAATCCACAGTTAGAGAAATTGTCCACAAATGGAGAGTGTTTGACACTGTTGCTTCTCTTTTGAGGAGTGGCCCTCCACCAAACATGACAACAAGAGTTCAGCGCAGAATACTCAGAGAGGTAAAAATGAACCCTAGAGTTTCTGCTAAAGACTTACAGAAATCACTGGCACAGTCCAATATCTCTGTGCATACATCGACTAAATGTAAAACACTGGCCAAGAATAGTGTTCATGGGAGGACTCCACGGAGGAAGCCACTGCTGTCTAAAAAAAACGTTGCTGCACGTTTAATGTTCGCAAAAAGGCACTTGGACAGTCCACAGAACTTCTGGCAAAATATTTTGTGAACTGATGAAACAAAAGTTGAACTGTTTGAGAGGAACACACAACATCATGTGTGGAGGAAAAATGGAACAGCTCACCAACATCAACACCTCATCCCCACCGTGAAGCAGGTGGAGAGCATCATGGTTTGGGCCTGTTTTGCTGCCTCAGGGCCTGGACAACTTGCAATCATTATTGGAAAAATTAATTCAAAGGTTTATCAGGATGTTTTGCAGGAAAAGCTCAGGCACAGTTGAAGCTAAAAAGAGGATGGATGCTGAAACAGGAAAATGACCCAAAACACAGAAGTAAATCAACTTCAGAATGGTTTCAGAAGAACAAATACACGCTCTGGAGTGGCCATGGCATAAGTGCACAAAAAAACTAGTCAGTTTAAACAAAGCACAACATACAAAGCTAAGGATAAGAATTTTTTTTTTTTTTTTTCTTTTGAAGAAGAAGAAAGGAATTGATAGAAAGGAAGTAGAACTCAGTGTTTGTCAGTCAGGTGTTGACGGAAGAGATGTGTTTTCAGGCGTTTTTTAAAGATGGCTACAGAATCTGCTGATCTTGTAGCAGCAGGTAGATCATTCCACCAATGTGGAACAGATCCAGAGAAGTGCGTGAGAGTGATTTGTACCTTTTGGGACGGTACTACCAGACGTTGTTCATTTGCAGAGCGCAGGGATCTGGTAGGAACGTAGGTCTGTATTAGTGAGTGGAGATATGAGGGTGCTGAACCAGTGGTGGTCTTGTAAGACAAGAGCATAGCTTTGAACTTGATGCGGGCGTCAACCGGGAGCCAGTGTAACCTAATGAATAGAGGAGTTACGTGCGCTCTCTTCGGTTCATTAAAGAGCACTCTTGCCGCTGCATTCTGGATCAGCTGCAGAAGTTTGAACAAGACAAGAGCCTGGACTAGAATTTGCGTGGAGTGCTCTGATAGGAAAGGTCTAATTTTTCTAATGTTGTAGAGGATGAATCTACAGGACCGGGTGGTGCTGGCGACATGACTTGTGAAGTTTAGCTGATCATCAATTACCACTCCCAGATTTCTGGCAGTGCTGGACGGTGTAATGGTTGATGGGCCTAGTTGAATAGAGAGGTTATGGCAGGTCCCTGGTTTGGCCGGAATCACAAGCAGTTCTGTTTTTGCAAGGTTCAGCTGCAGGTGATGGTCCTTTATCCAAAGTGAGATGTCACTCAGACATGCCGAGACGCGAGCAGAGACCGTCGGATCGTCAGGATGAAATGACAGGTGGAGTTGAGTGTCATCTGCAGCAGTGATAGGCAAAGCCATTCTGGATGACAGAGCCAAGGGATGTCATGTAAATGGAAAAGAGTAGCGGTCCAAGCACTGAGCCCTGTGGCACCCCTGTATTGAGATGTTGGGACTCAGAGACCTCATTTCTCCAGGATACTCTGAATGACCTATCCGAGAGGTAAGACTTGAACCATTGCAACGCCCTTCCAGAGACACCCATCGCCCTGAGAGAAGACAGGAGGATGTGATGGTTAACAGTGTCAAAAGCAGCAGACAGATCCAGTAAGATTTTTATTTATTTAACCTTTATTTAACCAGGAAAGTCCCACTGAGATTACAAATCTCTTTTGCAGGGGAGTCCTGGCCCCATGTGTGTTTGGGGGGGGACTATTGTACATTGTACAAGATGAGTACTGATGACTTGGATGTTGCCTTTGCCAGTCTCAGGGCTTCGATGACTGAGAGCAGTGCAGTTTCGGTGGAATGTCCGCTCTTGGACCCAGACTGGTTCTGGTCCAGGAGGTTGTTCCGTGTGAGAAAGGATGAGAGCTGAGTAAACACAACTTGCTCCAGAGCTTTGGCGATGAAGGGAAGGAGGGAAACCGGTCTGTAGTTTTCTAGCAGTGTAGGGTTAAGAGTGGGTTTCTTCAGTAGTGGTGTGATGCGGGCCTCTTTGAAAGCTGTGGGGAAGGACCCAGTGGAGAGAGATGAGTTGATGATGTGGGTGAGAGCAGGCACGACAGATGGAGAGATGGCCTGAAGGAGATGTGTGGGGATGGGATCCAGTGGGCAGGTAGTAGGACGGTTAGAACCAATGACCTTGGAAACATCTGCTTCAGTTAGAGGAGAGAAGGAAGTGAGCAAACACATATCAGGGGTCTGAATGAGCTCGAAAGGTGGTGGCGCAGAGAACTTTATAAAGAAAGACGCAAAATCATCAGCTGTTAAATCCGATGAAGGTGGGGGAGCAGGCGGACATAAGAGGGCAGAAAAGGTTTTAAAGAGAGTACGCAAGTCAGGTGAGTTGATTAACCTAGAATGGTAGTAGACAGTTTTTGCAGAGGTGACATCAGCGGAGAAAGTAGAGAGGAGAGACTGGTAGATACAGAGGTTAGTAGGATCTTTTGACTTGCGGCATTTTCTCTCAGCTGACCGGAGGCTGGCGCGTGCTCGCGTAGAACATCGGATAACCAGGGGGCAGACGAGGATGTACGGGCATAAGTTGTCCAAGCAGGATGTAAGTGTGGAGCACAGTGTCGGTGTTGGTGTTTAAAAGAGAGAGCTCCTCAGAAGAGGGGAGTGCATAAGAGATGGCAGAGGAAAAGCGGGAGGGACTGAGTGTACGCAGGTTGTGTCGGAAAGTGACCAGGGGTAAAACAATTGCAGTGTCTGGAGAAGTTAAGTCGAAGTTGAGAGTTATGAAGAAATGATCAGGAGTGTGCAGTGGCGTGACCTGAGTGTGCTGAGTGGAGCAGTATCTTATGTAGATAAGATCTAGTTGATTACCAGACTTGTGGGTTGCCGATGTGGAAACCTGCTTGAGGTCAAATGATGCAGTCAGGTTAATGAAGTTAGCAGCCTGTGGCTTTTCAAGTCTCCTAATACCACCAGAGGAGTACCATCCTCAGGGAAGAATGAAAGAAGCACATCCAACTCCTACAAGAAATGCCCCAAGCTGACCTGGGGGTCGATAGATAACTACAAAATGATTTTTAACAGGGTGGGTGATGGTAACAGCATGGAACTCGAAGGAGCTGTTGTCACACAAGGGTGATGGCTGTTTGAACTTCCAGTCGGTAGGGATACACACGTGGACAAAATTGTTGGTACCCTTCAGTCAATGAAAGAAAAACTCACAATGGTCACAGAAAAAACTTTATTCTGACAAAAGTATTAATAAATAAAGATTCTATGAATGTTAACCAATGAAAGTCAGACATTGCTTTTCAACCATGCTTCAACGGAATTATTTTTAAAAATAAACTCATGGAACAGGCCTGGACAAAATTGATGGTACCCCTAGAAAAGACTGAAAATAATGTGACCAAATGGACATGTTAATTCAAGGTGTGTGCACAAATTAGCATCACAGGTGTGTACAATCCTGTAATCAGTCAGTGGGCCTATTTATAGGGCTTCAGGTAGTCACTGTGTTGTCTGGTGACATGGTGTGTACCACACTCAACATGGACCAGAGGAAGAGAAGGAAAGAGTTGTCACAGGAGAATAGAAAGAAAATTATAGACAAGCATGATAAAGGTAAAGGCTATAAGACCATCTCCAAGCAGCTAGATGTTCCTGTGACTACAGTTGCACATATTATTCAGAAATGTAAGATCCATGGGACTGTGGCCAACCTCCCTGGACGTGGCCGCAGGAGGAAAATTGACAAATCAAAGAGACGGATAATCCGAATGGTAACAAAAGAGCCCAGAAAGACTTCTAAAGAGATCCAAGGTGAACTCCATGCTCAAGGAACATCAGTGTCAGATTGCACCATCCGCCGTTGTTTGAGCCAAAGTGGACTACATGGGAGACGACCAAGGAGGACACCATTGTTGAAAACAAATCATAAAAAAGCTAGACTGGAATATGCCAAACTACATGTTGACAAGCCACAAAGCTTCTGGGAGAATGTCCTATGGACAGATGAGACAAAAATGGAACTTTTGGCCGAGGCACATCAGCTCTATGTTCACAGACGGAAAAATGAAGCATATCAAGAAAAGAACACTGTCCCTACTGTCAAACATGGAGGAGGCTCTGTTTTGTTCTGGGGCTGCTTTGCTGCATCTGGCACAGGGTGTCTTGAATCTGTGCAGGGTACAATGAAATCTGAAGACTATCAAGGGATTCTAGAGAGAAATGTGCTGGCCAGTGTCAGACAGCTTGGTCTCAGTCGCAGGTCATGGGTCTTGCAACAGGACAATGACCCAAAACACAGCTAAAAACACCCAAGAATGGTTCAGAGGAAAACATCGGACTATTCTAAAGTGGCCTTCTATGAGCCCTGACCTCAATCCTATTGAGCATCTTTGTAAGGAGCTGAAACATGCCGTCTGGAAAAGACACCCTTCAAACCGGAAACAACTGGAGCAGTTTGCTCATGAGGAGTGGGCCAAAATACCTGCTGAGAGGTGCACAAGTCTCATTGACAGTTACAGGAATCGTCTGATTGCAGTGATAGCCTCAAAAGGTTGTTCAACAAAATATTAAGTTAGGGGTACCAACAATTTTGTCCAGACCTGTTCCATGAGTTTATTTTTTAAATAATTCTGTTGAAGCATGGTTGAAAAGCAATGTCTGACTTTCATTGGTTAACATTCATAGAATTTTTATTTATTATTACTTTTGTCAGAATAAAGTTTTTTCTGTGACCATTGTGAGTTTTTATTTCATTGACCGAAGGGTACCAACATTTTTGTCCACGTGTGTAAATGGTCAGAGATGGACTTTGTATTTTTAGTTTGAGCTGGTCTGATTGGATAAAACAGAGGAACATTTCTTTTCCAGTTTCTTTGACAGAGACAGATCCCACAGAAACAAACTGATGACATCAATCTCATGTTGGTCTCATTGTGTTTGTAGAGAAGGATCAATCACAGCATTTGTCTCGACAAGTGCTTCTGTACACTTCATTAATATAAAGGTGGATTTGAAATATGACAGAGATAAATGTGATTTGGGTTGAAATCCTGTGAGAAATGACAATAAAGTGAAATGAGAAAACACTCCACAGTAACGGCCTCATTCCTGCTGCTGTTCATGTGGAACCTGTTGTTATTGGGATTTATGGACATGTGGGACGTATTTCAAAACCACAATATTGTCCCTAAAATGTAGAAAAGCACTTCAGCTGAACTCATCACCTTCCCACAATGCACCACGAGTCTTTGGAGAATAAGTCCAATACGAGAGGAAGTGCTTAGAGACCGAGGTTTTCAGTTTAAATCCAAATGTATGTTTGTTCTATCAATGGAAATATTCTATTGTCATATTGTTTGTGTCATAAATGACACAGTTGAGTTTTCAGTTGGTGTTGCTGAGGTTTTAACTCAGTTTTCGTCACCATTTATTGAGACTATGTTAAGTTGAGCTGTAAATAAATGTGTCAAATATGATCTGAGCTTTTCTAAATCACTTAAACACAACACACTGCATTCATCAGAAAAGATAGATGTTTATGTCACTAATTCAACTGTTCACAACTGCTTAGAATAAACACAACTTAAAGAAAGAAAACATTTCCATTAAAAGTGTCATTTTATTTGGATTGAAAAAGGGGGCGTGGCTTTTGAAGCTGCAGCTCGGCCACTTGAAGCCTGTTCCAAAAGACGCTCATGTGGAGTTGGACTCTAGCCTTGACTTCAGACCTGACTCTGGAGCTGCCTCTGAAGGAAGGATCCTGAGGCTGTTGCACGAAGAGAGTTGAACAAACTCAGAGTTGAGTAAGTTTGGATCAAACCAAACAAATCCAAACCTGGTGCAGTGAACGCAGAAGATAAGTGCAACTTCAAGGACCAAGGAAGACACAAATCCACAAGGACACTGTGTCAAAGACTTAAAAAGAATTAAAAATGAGAAATAAAATACTTAAGAATGTTAAAAGTGAACAGTTTTAAAAGTGTAAAAGAACAAAATGTGTTTAGTTCAACGAGAACCAAGAGTTTAAATCTGAACAGGTCTAGAAACAGGAAGTAAAAATATACATCAAATTCTTTGTTGTAATGTTATAACAATTTTTTGTTCAGATTAATGAGAGAAGATGAGGACATGGTTCAATTCTTTCAAGAATGAAGCAAAACACTAACCATTAATAATGGTACAGGATGACGTTTACTTGGAAAAGTAAACAATACATGACAAGTTCCCAGGTGCAGGATTTAATCCGTGGCAAATTATGTCTATGTTCATGTTTCAGCTGTAATTATTAATCATATAAATTTTAAATTATAATAAAGATTAAAAAAAATTTTTTAGGAACTATCTGAGGTAATATCTTAAAAACCAGCAAAAACGATCCGGACAGTTTTGGAGTCCATCTGTGTTTGATGGGGTAAAGTCACACAGGTCGTTCTGATTGGTCAATGTCTATGTTTTTATCATTTATCTACAAACTTAACCTGCTCTGTTCAGCCTGAGTTACCAGAGATCTGCCTTGAAAGAAAGTGAACCAACTTCTGAAACTGAAAACCCAGGGTTAACCCTGAACTCACCTCTGACCTCCTGATCCAACCTCAGACAGGGCCCTAATGTCTTCAGCCCTTGAAACAATGAGACCAGAGCTGACCCAAAGCAGAGAGGACTTCTGTATAAAAGGTCATTATTCAATTTGAGGGAAATAATGGATAAAACGAGGGGCACACTACATTTTACTCTCATCACTTCAGGGACTTATCAATAAAGTCTGTTTGAACTCATCCTTTGCCTCTTTCTTAGTCTTTCTTGTTGACATTATTTCCAAAGACAACCTTCAGTGTAATGTGCAGAACTCAGATACAGAACGGAGCCTTCTGACACACATCCACAGTAAATGATTCCTGTTGGCAGCTTCTGTGATGCTTCAGTGATTCGTTTTAGAGCTGAACGCAGACAGCAGTAGTTCATTTGAATGGTCCTTGTCATTCCTCGATTAGTGCGAGTTATTTTAGTCGTGAACCAAACCATTGGGACTGTCTTTTAACAGATACACACTTGAAGCTGTTCTTTAGTGCAGCAGCTGTTAAACTCTGCTGAGGCCAGAGAAACAGCTGCTGTTGAAGCGAGTGCAGCAGGTGAGAGTCGGTTTGAGGCGTCGCTGGTGCAGCCCCTGATTAATGAGTCTGCACATCAGCACTGACAAGGACTTTGTGTTAAAGTGATCCAACCAGAACACACCTGTGTTAACTCACCTGTAACATATCTGACATTATTCTGAAATAAATATGGTTGATGCTAGAAAGTATGCCCCGGGCGGATGGTCTAACAGTTTAATTTAACTGTGTTTTTACAGATTTATTTCCTGTTTACACAAAAAGCAAAGAAACAACAGAGACCATTGTTTTTAATGCAGCAGATTAATATTATAGAGATTTTTAAACAAATGTGTTTGTAACTAAACCCTGTCCAATGACCTGCTGCAGGAGAAGGATCACTGAGGATCTCACAGACACTGGGACTAAAGACTACAGAGGCCTTTCTCTGCAGGGGTCAGTGAAGGCCTCGTGATGTGTTCGAGTGCTGCTGTGGGGGCAGTTTCCTCCGGTCTTTTCCAGCGTTCCTCTTCCTCTTTTTGCTCAAGAAGTTCTCCAGTTTCCCACTTCTCTTCAGATCCTGGTATTTGTCCAACAACTGCAGCTTCTTTTTCTGAGCTGGAAATACATGTCAGACCAGGTCAAGACCAGGTCCAGACCAGGTCAAGACCAGGTCAAGACCAGGTCTAAACCAGGTCTAAACCAGGTCTAAACCAGGTCAAGACCAGGTCCAGACCAGGTCAAGACCAGGTCTAAACCAGGTCTAAACCAGGTCTAAACCAGGTCAAGACCAGGTCCAGACCAGGTCTAAACCAGGTCTAAACCAGGTCTAAACCAGGTCAAGACCAGGTCCAGACCAGGTCAAGACCAGGTCTAAACCAGGTCTAAACCAGGTCAAGACCAGGTCCAAACCAGGTCTAAACCAGGTCAAGACCAGGTCCAAACCAGGTCTAAACCAGGTCAAGACCAGGTCCAAACCAGGTCTAAACCAGGTCAAGACCAGGTCCAGACCAGGTCAAGACCAGGTCCAGACCAGGTTTAAAACCAAGCCCAGACCAGGTCCAGACCAGGTTTAAACCAGGTCTAAACCAGGTCAAGACCAGGTCTAAACCAGGTCAAGACCAGGTCCAAACCAGGTCTAAACCAGGTCTAAACCAGGTCAAGACCAGGTCTAAACCAGGTCAAGACCAGGTCCAAACCAGGTCTAAACCAGGTCAAGACCAGGTCCAGACCAGGTCTAAACCAGGTCTAAACCAGGTCAAGACCAGGTCCAGACCAGGTCTAAACCAGGTCTAAACCAGGTCAAGACCAGGTCTAAACCAGGTCAAGACCAGGTCAAGACCAGGTCCAAACCAGGTCAAGACCAGGTCAAGACCAGGTCCAGACCAGGTCTAAACCAGGTCTAAACCAGGTCAAGACCAGGTCTAAACCAGGTCAAGACCAGGTCAAGACCAGGTCAAGACCAGGTCTAAACCAGGTCTAAACCAGGTCAAGACCAGGTCTAAACCAGGTCTAAACCAGGTCAAGACCAGGTCCAGACCAGGTCAAGACCAGGTCTAAACCAGGTCTAAACCAGGTCAAGACCAGGTCTAAACCAGGTCAAGACCAGGTCAAGACCAGGTCCAGACCAGGTCAAGACCAGGTCCAAACCAGGTCAAGACCAGGTCTAAACCAGGTCTAAACCAGGTCAAGACCAGGTCCAGACCAGGTCAAGACCAGGTCTAAACCAGGTCTAAACCAGGTCCAAACCAGGTGAAGACCAGGTCCAGACCAGGTCTAAACCAGGTCTAGACACGGTCTAAACCAGGTCAAGACCAGGTCTAAACCAGTTCTAGGTCCGGACCGGGTCCAGACCAGGTTTAAATCCAGGTCCAAACCAGGTCTAAACCTAGGTCAAGACCAGGTCCAGACCAGGTCTAAACCAGTCCAGTCCCAGGTCTAGTCCAGTCCAGTCCCAGGTCTAATCCAGTCCAGTCCCAGGTCTAATCCAGTCCCAGGTCTAATCTAGTCCCAGGTCTAGTCCAGTCCCAGTTGAGCCTTACATTTCTTGAGGAAGAGCGGTGCTTGTCCCTGATTGGCTCGTTCTCGTTGCTGTCTCTTAAACTGCAGCTCTTTGTTCCTCTGCTGCTCACGGCTCAGTCTGGCCCTCTCCTGGTTTTCCTGGGAATTACAGCAGCTCAGTGTTTAAACTCAATAATAACCGTCCAACACATTTTACGTCTGTGACACGCTGCAGCTTTAAGGCTCACACTCACCATTCTCTTCAGGAGGTACTGCAGCTTCTCTTTCTTTTTGTCATGTTTGGTTTTCTTCAGCTTTTTCTTCACGACCTGCAAAGAACAACACAATGCAGTAGATTAAAAGAAATGGGTCCACTCTGCCCTGAGTCCTCTCTGACCATTAAGGATTAAATAGTCCCAGTCTTGGGTTAGTCTTGGATAAAGCTCGGTTTAGTCCTGGTTTACCTCTTTCTCTTTGTGTTTGATGTCGTTGATGAAGCCGTAGGTTTTCTCAAAGATGTCTGCCTTGTATTCTCCGGAGAGGTCGTCAAACCTGGGATCTCTCAGAGTCTGAAACAGATTAAAAACCACGTTAAACTCAAGAACTATGACCACAAACTGAAAATGTCCTCTTTGTGACGCACCGTCTTCTTCACAGCCACAACCTGTCGCAGGAACGGCGCGTGTTTCTTTGCTGAGATTTCCATCGGCCTGAAAACACATTCAAGACATTAACATCTGAGCAGAAACAAATGTGTAAAGACAGCACATTCACTGCTACATACGATGGTGTTTGTGAGCGTCTGACGAAGTAACTGTTCTGTTCAGAGTTTTATTAAACATCTGTAGAGTTAGAGGGCTGAGAGTGTTAACTCACAGAGTTAAGTGTGGTTTGTAGTGGTTCTCTATTTTTGACTTGGATCTAAAACAAGTATTCAGTTTTGATAAAGTCCATTTCTCTGTTTCTGCCCAAATACACACCAACTGTGGCCCAGTCACTTATAATAAAAACTATACAAATAACCTGGAATATTTCCTTCCATTACAATCCCTTCAGGAAAATTTATTTTAGACCATCAGCTTTTTCAGTTTGCGCCATTATTTATTAATTTTTTATTTTCTTATTCTAATGAATTATTTTCACTGACGGTGGGTTTAGCCTCCCGTGTTCCCCAAAAGCAATCTGCACAACACACATCTGTAATGTTTTGTCTCCATTCAGTTAATGTCACCGTCTTGTTTAATTGTTTGTTTTTTTGCACAAAAGGCAATAAAATAAAATAAATAAAACTTGTTCTCCATCAGTGCTTCACTGTCGACTGTGTTTGTTCTTTATCTTGAAATGTGGCTTTTAAAGTATGTTCTAATATTTACAAAGCTGCTGTAATATTTTAATAACTTCTGTAACTGTGATGTTCTAATGCGTCTCAGAGTCGGTCCATCTGTCTTTTATATGTCCTCTCTCTTTCCCATCCTCCTGCTGCAGATGAAAAAGAGCTCATGTACTCGACGGACTCGTGTCCTCGACGGACTCGTGTACTCGACGTACTCGTGTACCCGACGGACTCGTGTACTCGACGGACTCGTGTACTCGACGGACTCGTGTACTCGATGGACTCGTGTACTCGACGGACTCGTGTACTCGATGGACTCGATGGACTCGTGTACTCGACGGACTCGTGTACTCGTGTACTCGACGGACTCGTGTACTCGACGGACTCGTGTACTCGACGGACTCGTGTACTCGATGGACTCGATGGACTCGTGTACTCGATGGACTCGTGTACTCGACGGACTCGTGTACTCGATGGACTCGATGGACTCGTGTACTCGACGGACTCGTGTACTCGACGGACTCGTGTACTCGACGGACTCGTGTACTCGGCGGACTCGTGTACTCGATGGACTCGACGGACTCGTGTACTCGACGGACTCGTGTACTCGACGGACTCGTGTACTCGGCGGACTCGTGTACTCGATGGACTCGACGGACTCGTGTACTCGACGGACTCGTGTACTCGACGGACTCGATGGACTCGTGTACTCGATGGACTCGTGTACTCGATGGACTCGTGTACTCGACGGACTCGTGTACTCGACGGACTCGATGGACTCGTGTACTCGACGGACTCGTGTACTCGACGGACTCGATGGACTCGTGTACTCGACGGGCTCGTGTACTCGACGGGCTCGTGTACTCGACGGACTCGTGTACTCGACGGGCTCGTGTACTCGACGGACTCGTGTACTCGATGGACTCGTGTACTTGATGGACTCGTGTACTCGATGGACTCGTGTACTCACAAAGAGTACTGTTGACTGGGCAAGAGTTTGTAAAGAAGAAGATTTGAGTTTAGCAACAATAAACAAAGGAGCAGTCAGTTTTTTGTGTTGAATTGATGTTTGGACCGGCTCCAGCAGAGATGCGTTTTTGTTGGATTTGATTAATAACAAAGTGAGAAGTAAAGTAAAGTTGTTTGTAAAAAAAACAAAAACCTGAACAGTCCTCTCCTACATGAGCAGAGTTATCCTGAAAATGTGAGAACGATAATTGCTTTGCTGTGCTCTGATAACTTCAGAATCAAACACAGAGGACGGGTTTCTGTGCCTCACCTGTTCTTGTTCAGACGTTTCTTGTTGCTGCCGCTCGCTCGGACTTTGCTGCCATGTTTGACCTCGTTGTAAACTTTGGTTCCCACTTTGTTCTGCAGCTTTATGACGTCCTCGAACGACATGTTGGACAGCTCTGAGGAGAGAAAAGTCCAGAAGGTTTAGTCC
Source organism: Perccottus glenii (assembly GCA_024416835.2). Classification (NCBI taxonomy): domain Eukaryota; kingdom Metazoa; phylum Chordata; class Actinopteri; order Gobiiformes; family Odontobutidae; genus Perccottus; species Perccottus glenii. The sequence goes on from CM044549.2 coordinate 35,016,394, forward strand.
AACGTCTCATCAGGTCTCATCGTTTACCATTGATGGACAAAATGATGGATCAATAAATAAATGACAGACCTTTATTAACATCTTCACTGGTTTGAACCTCCGCACTGCCTCCATCTTCCTCACTTTCATCACACTCTTCCTCCTCTTCTTCATCACATTCCTCTTCATCGTGTAACTCCTCTTCCTCGTGCGGCTCGTCAGATTCCTCTTCTTTTAGTCCGAGCTCTTCTTCTTCCCCTCCTCTTCCTCGTCTCTCGGTAAAAAGAGCGTAGTTCCTCTCAACGTCCGAGTCTTCCTCATCGCTGCTCATCTTCATCCTCTTCATCCTCTTCATCCTGCACTTGTTCAGAAACGGGAACGTGTCACTCACACACCTGGTTTAGACCTGGTTTAGACCCGGTTTAGACCCGGTTTAGACCTGGTTTAGACCTGGTTTAGACCCGGTTTAGACCCGGTTTAGACTTGGTTTAGACCCGGTTTAGACCCGGTTTAGACCCGGTTTAGACCCGGTTTAGTCCTGGTTTAGACCCGGTTTAGACCCGGTTTAGTCCTGGTTTAGACCTGGTTTAGACCTGGTTTAGACCTGGTTTAGTCCTGGTTTAGACCTGGTTTAGACCCGGTTTAGACCTGGTTTAGACCTGGTTTAGATCTAGTTTAGACCTGATTAAGACCTGGTTTAGATCTAGTTTAGACCTGATTAAGACCTGGTTTAGACCTGGTTTAGATCTGGTTTAGACCTGGTTTAGACTTGGTTTAGACCCGGTTTAGACCCGGTTTAGACCGGGTTTAGACCTGGTTTAGACCCGGTTTAGACCTGGTTTAGTCCTGGTTTAGACTTGGTTTAGACTTGGTTTAGACTTGGTTTAGACCCGGTTTAGACCTGGTTTAGACCTGGTTTAGACCCGGTTTAGACCCGGTTTAGTCCTGGTTTAGACCTGGTTTAGACCTGGTTTAGACCTGGTTTAGTCCTGGTTTAGACCCGGTTTAGACCCGGTTTAGTCCTGGTTTAGACCTGGTTTAGATCTAGTTTAGACCTGATTAAGACCTGGTTTAGACCTGGTTTAGATCTGGTTTAGACCTGGTTTAGACTTGGTTTAGACCCGGTTTAGACCCGGTTTAGACCGGGTTTAGACCTGGTTTAGACCCGGTTTAGACCTGGTTTAGTCCTGGTTTAGACTTGGTTTAGACTTGGTTTAGACCCGGTTTAGACCTGGTTTAGACTTGGTTTAGACCCGGTTTAGACCTGGTTTAGACCTGGTTTAGACCCGGTTTAGACCTAGAGTTTTTAAGAACAAGCTCAAAACAAATCTGAATTGTAAACGATGTGGATATATTTCAGGCCGAATAAAACTCTTACTGTACATTGATATTATTATTATTAACTCTTATATCTCACTAAACAGTGATGCTATGCAGGTGCTGTTGCAGTGGCTCAGTGGTAGAGCAGTTGTCCTATAACCAGAGGGTTGACGGTTTGATTGCCGCTCTCCCCTGTTCATACTGACGTTGTGTCCTTGGGCAAGACACTTAACCCACCAGTGTCCGATGAATGTGTGTGACTGTAGAGGTGTGTTTGGTGGTGGATAGAAAAGGCTGTGAGTCCCCTCTCTGTCTGGCCCAGGTGTGAGTGTGTGTCAATGGTGCCTTCGGAAAAAAGCACTGTATAAATGCACACCATTTACCATCTTAAAAAAAAACAGAATCAAACAACCAACTGTTTAAATGAATGAGTAAAATCTCCTGCGACCCACTTTTGGGTCCTGACCCAATGTTTGGGAAACAATGCAGTAAACAGTGGCTGGACCTGCACTAACAGGCTTTTTATAAACTGAGCTTAAATTCGTTTTTTGTAGGTTATAGATTTTTTTTGGACGAGAAATGATTGTGCTTCACTGTCGACTGTGTTTGTTCTTTGTCTTGAAATGTGGCTTTTATAGTATGTTCTAATATTTACGAAGCTGCTGTAATATTTGAATAACTTCTGTAACTGTGATGTTCATGTGTCTTTTCCATAAATGCTCTGTATCGACATTATTAAGATGTTGAGTCATCATTTACGTCATGGTGTTTTAGAAATACAAGCAGACAAACCTTAAAGACGTATATTCTTCAGTGGAGTTTACAGTCACTGACGCTCTTAAACGTGTTTGCGTTACTTTAACGTCTTTTTACGTCAAAGACACGCTCCCGATCTTGTAGAAAATAATATAATATGTAATTCCTTCAAAAATAACTGGTATAAACTTGATTTAAGCTGAGATATATCAGGTTAAAGATTTATTTAAACAGATCAAGACTCCACGTGTCGCCATGTTTGAAAAGAAGACACGCCCCCTTCTTCTTCTTCTTCTGTTGTTTATCCGCGAAAGAAAGAAAGGTGCATTATCGCCGCCTTCTGGAATAAGAGTGTGGCTACAACTAACTCGAGTTTGACTAAGACCTGTACCTGCAACAGTATGAACTGTGGGGAGAGCAGGAATCGAACCACCTACCTTCCGATTGTAGGACGACCGCTCTACCACTGAGCCACGGAGTATTATCAGATAGTACCTCATTGACTTTAAAAACCTTCTGCTACATCAGACGGTGAAGGGTCCGTAAAGAAAATTGCAATCAACTAAGTAAAGATATTGAATCATTTAAAAAGGAACTATCTACGTCAATAAAACAAAGATCCTGAGCCAATAACGTTCACTCACATGAGGTTTAGGACTCAAGGCCTGAGCAGTAAAACAATCCTCAGCCCTCCTTCTAAACTCCTAAACTAACTGCTGAGACAGATATTGTTTCTCTTTCCAATCACTTCCTTCTGGACTGGCAGACTGGGGTGGGGGTCCCTCTTTTTAAAAAGGGGGACCGGAGGGTGTGTTCCAACTACAGAGGGATCACACTGCTCAGCCTCCCCGGGAAAGTCTATGCCAGGGTCCTGGAGAGGAGAATGCGGCCGATAGTTTAGGATTCAGGAGGAACAATGCGTTTTTTGTCCCAGTCGTGGAACACTGGATCAGCTCTATACCCTCTCTAGGTGCTGGGGGGTTTATGGGAGTGTTTTGTAGATTTGGAGAAGGCATTCGATTGTGTCCTTCCTGGCGCCCTGTGGGGGGGGTGCTCTGGGAGTATGTGGTCTGGGGCCATTTGCTTGGACTTCGGCAAGGCTGGCCTTTTTTCACCGGTCCTGTTCATTATCTTTATGGACAGGATTTCTAGGCGCAGTCAGGGGCCGGAGGGAGTCTGGTTTGGGGACCACAGGATCTCGTCTCTGCTTTTTGCAGATGATGTTGTCCTGCTGGCTCCATCAAGCCAGGACCTTCAGCGTGCACTGGGACGGTTTGCAGCCGAGTGTGAAGCAGCTGGGATGAGGATCAGCACCTCCAAGTCTGAGACCATGGTTCTCAGTCGGAAAAAGGTGGCTTGTCCCCTTCAGGTTGGTGGAGAGCTCCTGCCTCAAGTGGAGGAGTTCAAGTATCTTGGGTTTTTGTTTACAAGTGAGGGAAGCAAAAGCTCTTGATTTACCGGTCGATCTACGTTCCTACTCTCACCTATGGTCATGAGCTTTGGGTCATGACCGAAAGAACAAGATCCACGGATACAAGCGGCCGAAATGAGTTTTCTCCGCAGGGTGGCGGGGTGCTCCCTTAGAGATAAGGTGAGGAGCTCGGTCACTCGGGAGGAGCTCAAAGTAGAGCCGTTGCTCCTCCACTTCGAGAGGAGCCAGCTCGGGCATCTGTTTCGGATGCCTCCTGGACGCCTCCCTAGGGAGGTGTTCGGGCATGTCCCACCGGGAGGAGACCTCGGGAAGACCTAGTACGCGGCTGGCCTGGGAACACCTCTGTATCCCCCCGGAAGAGCTGGAGGAAGTGTCTGGGGAGAGGGAAGTCTGCTTAGACTGCTGCCCCCCCAACCTGTCCCTGGATAAGTGGTAGAAGATGGATGGATGGCTTTGTATTTAGCATTTGTGCATACATGTGCTAGATAAAGCTTTTCTGTTTTCTTATGAAGGACTGTGTGTTTATTAGATTAGATTAGATTAGATTAGATTAGATTAGATTAGATTAGATTAGATTAGATTAGATTAGATATGTAACTGGTCTGGGATCTGCTGATGGAAATGAAATTTATGGCTGTAGCATTTGTACAGATACATCAAAATAAATAAAATTTATTAAAACGTGCAGCTTTATACCCTGTATACCCCTGATTTAGTCCTAATCTTGCGCTAGTCTTTTACTGTGAAAGGCTGTACCGGAAGTGCGGCTGCTGTATAAAAGCGCAGTCGGGTTCAGCAGAGCTCCAAGTAGCGAGACCAAGAGCTGCAGTTACCCGGGGCTCAGCAGCCTCTGCGCGTCCACAGCAGCGACGCGTCCCCGCTACAGAAGGAAGGAAGGAAGGAAGGAAGGAAGGAAGGAAGGAAGGAAGGAAGGAAGGAAGGAAGGAAGGAAGGAAGGAAGGAAGGACTCACGAGCTCACATCATGATACCGGTGAGAACACATTAATTATTAAACTGAGTCAAAAATAAATAAAAATCCAACACAGACACATTTGGACACTAATCATTTTGTTGTGACCCACATTTAACAAAACCAACTTATTTATTAAAACTTAAAGTTAATGGAGGAAGAAATTATGAAAAAGGACAAGTGCATTTCCTCTCGGGATTTGACACCAAACCAGAAGAATACTACATTTAAACTGTGGTCAGTCCCTTTAGGTCTGGATTTAGTGTGGATTTAAACCTGCTAAGTCCTGGTAAAGTTGTTGTTCAGATCTGGGTTAGTCCTAGTCCTGGTTAAATCCTGATTTGGTCCTGTTTTAGTTTCAGTCTCTCTCTCAAACATGATCAAGTCCTGTTCTATTCCTGGTCCTGGTCTAGTCCTGGTGCAGGTCCTGGTCTAGTCCTGGTGCAGGTCCTGGTCTAGTCCTGGTGCAGGTCCTGGTCTAGTCCTAGTGCAGGTCCTGGTCTAGTCCTGGTCTGGTTTATTCCTGGACTTGTATCTGGGCCATCTCTCTGAAGTATTTGTGAATTTGAGTGTCACCTTCAGTGGGACTGGTTTCTGGGACACGTTTTTATAAAAATCCCAGCAAAACACTAACAAAGACTTAACAAAGACTTAACAAAGACTAAACCAGGACTAAACCAGGACTAAACCAGGACTAAACCAGGACTTAACCAGGACTAAACCAGGACTAAACCAGGACTAAACCAGGACTAAACCAGGACTTAACCAGGACTAAACCAGGTCTAGTTTAAGTGTCTGAATATAGCTGACTGTGGTTAATACAGACTAGTCACATGACCCAACACCACCTGCTTCCTCCACAACAACCACACCCAGACCAGGTCCTGCTCTAGTCCAAGTCTGGTCCTAGTGTAGTCCAGACCTGGTCCTGGTCTAGTCCAGGTTGGGTCCTGGTCTGACACTGGTGTAGTCCTGATCTAATCCTGGTCTGGTTCTTACTGAGGTGTTAGAAAAAACAGCCTCATAAGTCACAGACCAAGTCCATTGAACCGGTCTTAATCTGGGAAGGACTCAGACTAGACCGGATTAAGACCTGCCCTGCCCCCACAGAGTCCTGGAGCAGGTCTGACACAAGCCCCTCCCCAAACCTGTCTTTAATCCAGACCTGACGCCAAGACCCCCCTAAAAACAAACAATAACAGGCTTTAACCAGGTCTGAACCAGGTCTGAACCAGGTCTGAACAAGGTCTGAACCAGGTCTGAACCAGGTCTAAACAAGGTCTGAACCAGGTCTGAACCAGGTCTAAACCAAGTCTAAACCAAGTCTCAACCAGGTCTAAACCAGGTCTAAACCAAGTCTAAACCAAGTCTCAACCAGGTCTGAACCAGGTCTAACCCAGGTCTGAACCGGATCTAAACCAAGACTGAACTAGGTCTAAACAAGGACTGAATTCTGCCTTAGTTTTTGAAACCCACGGCCACAGGCTTTGGAACTCTGCTCTGATTTGCTGCTGATCCTCGACAACAGCTGCTGATTGGTCAGAATAACTTTCTATAAAGTAGCAACAACCAAAGGCAGAGTAAGAAAAGTTAAGAAAAACCTAAACTAAACCAGGTCTAACCCAGGACTAAACCAGGTCTGAACCAGGTCTAACCCAGTTCTAAACCAGGTCTGCACCAAGTCTAACCCAGGACTAAACCAAGTCTAACCCAGGACTAAACCAAGTCTAACCCAGGTCTAACCCAGGATTAAACCCAAACTAAACCCAGGTCTAAACCAGGTCTAAACCAGTTCTAACCCAGGACTAAACCAAGTCTAACCCAGGTCTAAGCCAGGACTAAACCAGGTCTGACCCAGGTGTAACCCAGGACTAAACCAGGTCTGACCCAGGTGTAACCCAGGACTAAACCAAGTCTAACCCAGGACTAAACCAGGTCTGACCCAGGTGTAACCCAGGACTAAACCAAGTCTAATCCAGGACTAAACCAGGTCTGACCCAGGTCTAACCCAGGATTAAACCCAAACTAAACCCAGGTCTAAACCAGGTCTAAACCAGTTCTAACCCAGGACTAAACCAAGTCTAACCCAGGTCTAACCCAGGACTAAACCAGGTCTGACCCAGGTGTAACCCAGGACTAAACCAGGTCTGACCCAGGTGTAACCCAGGACTAAACCAAGTCTAATCCAGGACTAAACCAGGTCTAACCCAGGACTAAACCAGGTCTGACCCAGGTGTAACCCAGGACTAAACCAAGTCTAACCCAGGACTAAACCAGGTCTGACCCAGGTCTAACTGACCCTGGCAGCAGGGGAGAAGGGCGGAGCTTATCCAGTTCTGATGACCTAACGATACATCCATGACCTATTTAAGACCATCACACATTTCCCATGATGCACCTGATTTAGTCCTGGTTTAGACCTGGTTTAGTCCTGGTTAAGTTCATGTTTAGTCCTGGTTTAATGCTGGTTTAGACCTGTTTAGTCCTGGTTCAGTCCAGTCTTTGTCCTTGTTTCTGCAGCTGCTCCTGACGGTCTACCTCAGCCCTAACGACCAGGACTTCACCAAAGTCCCGCTAAGTCCGGAGACTCTGTGCCGGGACGTTGTAGATCTCTGCAAGGAGCCGGGCGAGACGGGCTGCCAACTCTGCCAGACCTGGAGAGGCTCCGGTGAGTTTAGTCCTGGTTTAGATCTGTTTAGACCTGGTTTAGTGCTGGTTTAGACCTGTTTAGACCTGGTTTAGTCCTGGTTTAGTCCAGTTTCAGTCCTGGTCTTATAGCTCCTGTGTTTTCAGAGCGTGTGGTGGAGGAAGGTGAGAACATGCTGGAGCTGCTTCAGAGCTGGGGTCGTCACCGAGGAGAGGTGCGCTACATCCTCCTCCACCAGGGGGCGCCGCCGACAGGTCAGCAGACGAGAACTCATCACTGTCACAGTAGAAGAAAATGCAGCAAAACCATTATTATACAATCTATGAACAAAACAGACCTGCAGTGTGTCTATGTGCAGCCTTAGGTTAAATGTTTGTGTGTGTTTGTTCCAGGTGTGAACAAAGCTGAGCACATGACCCTCAGGAGCCAGGGGCCAGGTGTGTTCAGGGGCCTGCAGACCGAGGTCAGTCTGACTCAAACAGAACCCTGCTGCTGCTAACACTCTGGGTATTAAACACAAGGGGTTTAATAAAAGAGGTTTTAGCTGGTCTTGAAGTGGTCTTGTGCGTCTCAGGGAGCAGTGGAGCTGACTCTGTCTGGTCTGGAGCAGCTGGAGGACCTGGAGGAGCTGGAGGACCTGGAGGAGCTGGCGTCTAAACAGCAGCAGCAGATCAGCGCCCAACAGCAGCTTCTCCTCTCCAAGGTACTGCCCCTGAACATGTATAACTCACACAAACCCATGTCACAGTCCTCAGTGATATAAAGTAAACCTGTTCCTGTGTTAATTTAAATCTGTGTCCAATAACACTTTCTACAAACTACAGGGACAGAGTGGCTCAGTGGTAGAGCAGTCGTCTTATAACCGGAAGGTTGGCGGTTCGATTCCCTGCCCTGTTCATACTGTTGTTGTGTGTTTGGTGGTGGTTGGAGAAGGTTGAGTGCCGTTTGTATGGCAGCCCCCCCCTCCGTCTGCCCCAGGTGTGAATGTGTGTGAATGTGGTGAGTGGAAGCACGATGTAAAGTGCTTTGGGTGCCTGAGAAGGGTGCAAAAAAGCGCTATATAAATGCATGCCATTTACCATTTACCATTTACAGGACAAACATCTGTTCAAATCCACCTAAAACCTGTTCAAATCCACCTAAAACCTTTTTGAAATCCAACTTAAACCTATTCAATTCCAACTATAACCTTTTGAAATCCAACATAAACCTGTCCAAATCCAAATTAAACCTGTTCAAATCTAACTAAAAGCTGTCTTAATCCAACTAAATCTTTTTGAAATCCAACTCAAACCCTTTCAAATCCAAATATAACTTGTTCAAATCCAACTTAAACCTGTTCAAATCAGTTTTAAACTTGTTCAAATTCAACTTAAACCTTTTGAAATTTACTTTAAAATCCAACTAAACTTGTTCAAGTCCAAATAAAACCTATTGAAAATCTTATGAACCGTTGCAGGAGCAGCGTCTGCGGAGCCTGAAGCTTCAGGACGAGACTCTGAGGAAGCTTCGGGAAAACGCCCAGAACCAAGAGGCCAAGCTGCGCCGAGTCAGAGCTCTGCGAGGACGAGTGGAGACCAAGAGGGACCACAACAGCAAACTGGGTCAGTCCAGTCCCAGAGTCGGCTCAATGTTTGCATGAAAAGTATTTATGTGCATTTTAAGATGTTTGGACATGATACAATTGATGTTGGCCTAAAAACAGGATATATTTGATGGTTTAAGCCCTTGTAATTATGGTAACACAGAGAAACTATAATATTGAAACTGTCCCAGTTAGTTATTGACAATTAACTGGTTTACATTTACTTGTAATACTCTCTGAGGGTTAGGGTTCCTTCTCTGAACAGAGGCTCTCAGAACACCATATGGTTGTTCATCTATAAAACCTGCTTTTATTTTTTAATCTGTGAAAATTTGTGTAATTGCTAATTAACTAATGTCTCGGACGCTGTCTCCAGATGATTGGACGGCATGCTCTGAAATGGACCGCCTCAAAAGACAACTGCAGGTCTGGACTTGAGAGGTCCTGGTTAGGTCTGGTTTAGGTTAGCCATGGTTTAGTCCAGGTTTTGGTTTTGGTTTAGACTTGGGCCCAGTTTATTGGGGATTGATCTGGTTTAATCTTGAATAAGTCTGTGGCTCCCAAACATTGTGTTGGGACCCAAAAGTTGGTCGCAGGAGATCTGTTGCAGCTGGTCTAAACCTAGTCTAAACCTAGTCTAAACCTGGTCTAACCTGGTCTCTTGCAGTGGAGGAGGTGGAGCAGATGACGGCTCTGTTGCAGCTGAAGCAGAGGGAGCTGGTGGTTGCCGCGGCGACAGTGCAGGACCTTAGCAACCAGCTGGAGTCACTACGGAGCAGACGATTGGACGGCCAGCTCAAAGCCCCGCCCACATCGGAACTCGACCGCCTCAAGAGAGAACTGCAGGTCTGGATTTAGGAGGTTCTGGTTTAGTTCTGGGTTAGTCTAGGTTTAGTCATCGCATAGACCCTATAAGTCCTGTGGTCTTGGACTTATTGAACTCAACAGTGTTCTTGTCTTACTGGGTCCAGGTCCGGACTCGTATAAACTTGGAGCGTGGGGCCCGTCTGGACCAGAGCAGGACCGGTCTGGACCAGAGCAGGACCGGTCTGGAGTTGGACCTGATGGACCGAAGACTTGCTCAGCTACGTCAGCGACTCTGGAACCAGAAGAACTCTGTGAGACTCAAGGAGAACCAACCAGTGAGTCCCTCTGAACCGGGTCTGAACCGGGTCAGTGTCTTACAGGACACTGTGGTCTCACCTCAAACCTAATTCCTGGGTTAGTCCTGGTTCAGTCCTGGTTTAGTCTTGGTTTAGTCCTGGTTTAGTCCTGGTTCAGTCCTGGTTTAGTCTTGGTTCAGTCCTGGTTTAGTCTTGGTTTAGTCCTGGTTCAGTCCTGGTTTAGTCTTGGTTCAGTCCTGGTTTAGTCTTGGTTTAGACCTGGTTTAGTCTTGGTTTAGTCCTGGTTTAGTCTTGGTTTAGACCTGGTTTAGACCTGGTTTAGACCTGGTTTAGTCCTGGTTTAGACCTGGTTTAGACCTGGTTTAGTCTTGGTTTAGTCCTGGTTTAGTCCTGGTTCAGTCCTGGTTTAGTCCTGGTTTAGTCTTGGTTTAGTCCTGGTTTAGTCCTGGTTTAGTCCTGGTTCAGTCCTGGTTTAGTCCTGGTTTAGTCTTGGTTTAGTCCTGGTTCAGTCCTGGTTTAGTCTTGGTTCAGTCCTGGTTTAGTCTTGGTTTAGACCTGGTTTAGTCTTGGTTTAGTCTTGGTTTAGTCCTGGTTTAGTCTTGGTTTAGTCCTGGTTTAGTCCTGGTTTAGTCTTGGTTTAGACCTGGTTTAGACCTGGTTTAGACCTGGTTTAGACCTGGTTTAGACCTGGTTTAGTCTTGGTTTAGTCCTGGTTTAGTCCTGGTTTAGTCCTGGTTCAGTCCTGGTTTAGTCCTGGTTTAGTCTTGGTTTAGTCCTGGTTTAGTCCTGGTTCAGTCCTGGTTTAGTCTTGGTTTAGTCCTGGTTTAGTCTTGGTTTAGACCTGGTTTAGACCTGGTTTAGACCTGGTTCAGTCCTGGTTTAGTCCTGGTTTAGTCTTGGTTCAGTCCTGGTTTAGTCTTGGTTTAGACCTGGTTTAGTCTTGGTTTAGACCTGGTTTAGTCTTGGTTTAGTCCTGGTTCAGTCCTGGTTTAGTCTTGGTTTAGACCTGGTTTAGTCCTGGTTTAGTCCTGGTTCAGTCCTGGTTCAGTCCTGGTTTAGTCTTGGTTCAGTCCTGGTTTAGTCCTGGTTTAGTCCTGGTTTAGACCTGGTTTAGTCTTGGTTTAGTCCTGGTTTAGTCCTGGTTTAGTCCTGGTTTAGTCTTGGTTTAGCCCTGGTTTAGTCCTGGTTTAGTCCTGGTTCAGTCCTGGTTTAGTCCTGGTTTAGTCTTGGTTCAGTCCTGGTTTAGTCTTGGTTTAGACCTGGTTTAGTCTTGGTTTAGTCCTGGTTTAGTCCTGGTTTAGTCCTGGGTCAGTCCTGGTTCAGTCCTGGTTTAGTCCTGGTTTAGTCTTGGTTTAGTCCTGGTTTAGTCTTGGTTTAGTCCTGGTTTAGTCCTGGTTTAGTCTTGGTTTAGACCTGGTTTAGACCTGGTTTAGACCTGGTTTAGTCCTGGTTTAGACCTGGTTTAGACCTGGTTTAGTCTTGGTTTAGTCCTGGTTTAGTCCTGGTTTAGTCCTGGTTCAGTCCTGGTTTAGTCCTGGTTTAGTCTTGGTTTAGTCCTGGTTTAGTCCTGGTTTAGTCTTGGTTCAGTCCTGGTTCAGTCCTGGTTTAGTCTTGGTTTAGTCCTGGTTTAGTCCTGGTTCAGTCCTGGTTTAGTCCTGGTTTAGTCTTGGTTTAGTCCTGGTTTAGTCCTGGTTCAGTCCTGGTTTAGTCCTGGTTTAGTCTTGGTTCAGTCCTGGTTCAGTCCTGGTTTAGTCTTGGTTTAGACCTGGTTTAGTCCTGGTTTAGTCCTGGTTCAGTCCTGGTTTAGTCCTGGTTTAGTCTTGGTTTAGTCCTGGTTTAGTCCTGGTTTAGACCTGGTTTAGTCCTGGTTTAGTCTTGGTTCAGTCCTGGTTTAGTCCTGGTTTAGACCTGGTTCAGTCCTGGTTCAGTCCTGGTTCAGTCTTGGTTTAGTCTTGGTTTAGACCTGGTTTAGTCCTGGTTTAGACCTGGTTTAGTCCTGGTTTAGTCTTGGTTCAGTCCTGGTTTAGTCCTGGTTTAGACCTGGTTCAGTCCTGGTTCAGTCCTGGTTTAGTCTTGGTTTAGTCTTGGTTTAGTCTTGGTTTAGTCCTGGTTTAGTCCTGGTTCAGTCCTGGTTTAGTCCTGGTTTAGACCTGGTTCAGTCCTGGTTCAGTCCTGGTTCAGTCTTGGTTTAGTCTTGGTTTAGTCCTGGTTTAGTCCTGGTTCAGTCCTGGTTTAGTCCTGGTTTAGTCTTGGTTTAGTCCTGGTTTAGTCCTGGTTTAGACCTGGTTTAGTCCTGGTTTAGTCTTGGTTTAGTCCTGGTTTAGTCCTGGTTTAGACCTGGTTTAGTCCTGGTTCAGTCTTGGTTCAGTCCTGGTTTAGTCTTGGTTTAGTCTTGGTTTAGTCCTGGTTTAGTCCTGGTTCAGTCCTGGTTCAGTCCTGGTTTAGACCTGGTTCAGTCCTGGTTTAGACCTGGTTCAGTCCTGGTTCAGTCCTGGTTTAGTCTTGGTTTAGACCTGGTTCAGTCCTGGTTCAGTCCTGGTTCAGTCCTGGTTTAGTCTTGGTTTAGACCTGGTTCAGTCCTGGTTCAGTCTTGGTTCAGTCCTGGTTCAGTCCTGGTTCAGTCCTGGTTTAGTCTTGGTTTAGACCTGGTTCAGTCCTGGTTCAGTCCTGGTTCAGTCCTGGTTCAGTCCTGGTTTAGTCTTGGTTCAGTCCTGGTTCAGTCCTGGTTTAGTCTTGGTTTAGTCCTGGTTTAGTCCTGGTTTAGTCTTGGTTCAGTCCTGGTTCAGTCCTGGTTTAGTCTTGGTTTAGTCCTGGTTTAGTCCTGGTTCAGTCCTGGTTTAGTCCTGGTTTAGTCTTGGTTTAGTCCTGGTTTAGTCCTGGTTCAGTCCTGGTTTAGTCCTGGTTTAGTCTTGGTTTAGTCTTGGTTCAGTCCTGGTTCAGTCCTGGTTTAGTCTTGGTTTAGACCTGGTTTAGTCCTGGTTTAGTCCTGGTTCAGTCCTGGTTTAGTCCTGGTTTAGTCTTGGTTTAGTCCTGGTTTAGTCCTGGTTTAGACCTGGTTCAGTCCTGGTTCAGTCCTGGTTTAGTCTTGGTTTAGTCTTGGTTTAGACCTGGTTTAGTCCTGGTTTAGACCTGGTTTAGTCCTGGTTTAGTCTTGGTTCAGTCCTGGTTTAGTCCTGGTTTAGACCTGGTTCAGTCCTGGTTCAGTCCTGGTTTAGTCCTGGTTTAGTCTTGGTTTAGTCTTGGTTTAGTCCTGGTTTAGTCCTGGTTCAGTCCTGGTTTAGTCCTGGTTTAGACCTGGTTCAGTCCTGGTTCAGTCCTGGTTTAGTCTTGGTTTAGTCTTGGTTTAGTCCTGGTTTAGTCCTGGTTCAGTCCTGGTTTAGTCCTGGTTTAGTCTTGGTTTAGTCCTGGTTTAGTCCTGGTTTAGACCTGGTTTAGTCCTGGTTTAGTCTTGGTTTAGTCCTGGTTTAGTCCTGGTTTAGACCTGGTTTAGTCCTGGTTCAGTCTTGGTTCAGTCCTGGTTTAGTCTTGGTTTAGTCTTGGTTTAGTCCTGGTTTAGTCCTGGTTCAGTCCTGGTTCAGTCCTGGTTTAGACCTGGTTCAGTCCTGGTTTAGACCTGGTTCAGTCCTGGTTCAGTCCTGGTTTAGTCTTGGTTTAGACCTGGTTCAGTCCTGGTTCAGTCCTGGTTCAGTCCTGGTTCAGTCCTGGTTTAGTCTTGGTTTAGACCTGGTTCAGTCCTGGTTCAGTCTTGGTTCAGTCCTGGTTCAGTCCTGGTTCAGTCCTGGTTCAGTCTTGGTTTAGACCTGGTTCAGTCCTGGTTCAGTCCTGGTTCAGTCCTGGTTCAGTCCTGGTTTAGTCTTGGTTCAGTCCTGGTTTAGTCTTGGTTTAGTCTTGGTTTAGTCCTGGTTTAGTCCTGGTTTAGTCTTGGTTTAGTCTTGGTTTAGACCTGGTTCAGTCCTGGTTTAGACCTGGGTTTAGTCTTGGTTCAGTCCTGGTTCAGTCTTGGTTTAGTCTTGGTTTAGTCCTGGTTTAGTCTTGGTTCAGTCCTGGTTCAGTCCTGGTTTAGTCTTGGTTTAGTCCTGGTTCAGTCCTGGTTCAGTCCTGGTTCAGTCCTGGTTTAGACCTGGGTTTAGTCCTGGTTCAGTCCTGGTTCAGTCCTGGTTTAGTCTTGGTTCAGTCCTGGTTCAGTCTTGGTTTAGTCTTGGTTTAGTCCTGGTTTAGTCTTGGTTCAGTCCTGGTTCAGTCCTGGTTTAGTCTTGGTTTAGTCCTGGTTCAGTCCTGGTTCAGTCCTGGTTTAGACCTGGGTTTAGTCCTGGTTCAGTCCTGGTTCAGTCCTGGTTCAGTCCTGGTTTAGTCCTGGTTCAGTCCTGGTTCAGTCTAGCCTGGTACACCAGACAGTCCTTTTGGTCCCTTTCTCAGTGATTTTGTGGACGGACCAATCACAGCCGTGTGTCTGCAGGAGGGCGTGGTTTGCTGGACACGTTTTACACAAGTAACGCGGTTGGTCCAAAACATTCATCATGGTGGACGCTGTTAACATTTATTTCTGCTCTTGCCTTGGTTTTGAAAAACCAGCAAAGTATAAAAGCAATAAAACCGCTCTGGTGTCCGCTCTACTGCTGGACATGTTAACTAGCGATGCTAACGTGGCTTCCTTGTTGACAAACGGATGTGTAGTGTCACGTCCCGCGTTTCTCTGATTGGTTAACATTTCTCTTGTAAACCCTGTTCAAATCAAATGCAGACTAACTTCTCTGTATGGAATAAGAAAAGAGTCCTAGAGGCTAGGTTTAGTCCTGGTTTAGTCCGACCTAAACTCCTCATTGGAACTTGCTGCTGACCCAGGTGTTGTTTGAGGGTCCTCAGCTCGGGGCCCGGTCCCGTGTGGCTGCGGTGGGGCCCTACATCCAGCCGTCTTCCAGCAGCGGCCCCCAGACTCCAGAGTCCAACCTGAAAGCCCCTCCAAGACCTGCCAAACCCGCCTCAGGTAAGAGTCACACACTAGACCTGGTTTAGACCTGGTTTAGACCTGGTTTAGACCTGGTTTGGTAAATGGTAAATGGCATGCATTTATATAGCGCTTTTTTGCACCCATCTCGGGCACCCAAAGCGCTTTACATCGTGCTTCCACTCACCCCATTCACACACATTCACACCTGGGGCAGACAGAGATGGGGGCTGTCATACAAACGGCGCTCAACCTTCTCCAACCACCACCAAATACACCTTTACAGTCACACACATTCATACACCAGTGCTACGGACACTGGAGGCAAGGTGGGTTAAGTGTCTTGCCCAAGGACACAACGAAAGTATGAACAGGGCAGAGCGGGAATCGAACCGCCAACCTTCCGGTCATAAGACGACTGCTCTACCACTGAGCCACTCCGTCCCTTGGTTTAGACCTGGTTTAATCTCGATTTATTTCAAACCTATTTTCACCAAACCAATATTAGTTTTAAGTCTGTTTAACTTTAACCTTGATTTAAATTTGTAGGAGTTAATTTAAACCTGAAGAGTATGTCTGAAGACCCGCCCCCTCTGCCCTCACGGACCAATCACGTCGAGCTTAGAAACAAACAGGTAATGAATCAAAAAGTCTGGTACTTCTGTCTTTACTGCTTACTGTAGTCTAGTCCTGGCCTAGTCCTGGTCTAGTCCTGGTCTAATCTTGGTCTAGTCCTGGTCTAATCTTGGCCTAGTCCTGGTCTAGTTTTGGCCTAGTCCTGGTCTAATCTTGGCCTTGTCCTGGTCTAATCTTGGCCTAGTCCTGGTCTAATCTTGGCCTAGTCCTGGTCTAGTTTTGGCCTAGTCCTGGTCTAATCTTGGTCTAGTCCTGGTCTAGTTTTGGCCTAGTCCTGGTCTAATCTTGGTCTAGTCCTGGTCTAATCTTGGCCTAGTCCTGGTCTAGTTTTGGCCTAGTCCTGGTCTAATCTTGGCCTAGGCCTGGTCTAGTCCTGCTCATTTCCCTGTCTAACTCTCTCTGTTTGTTTCAGTTTTGTTCCAAAATGGCTGCTGCTCCTCCTCTTTTGCCTAAAAAGCGTGGTGACGCCTCTCTGTTCAGGGCCCACACTCTGCCTCTGCCCAGACACAGACCTCCTCCTGCCGCTGCCGTGCGACCTTTCACCCCCGACCTTCCTGAGCCCGTACAACCCCTGACGCCCAACTCTGCCCAGGCCACGACCCTCCACAGGCCAAAGACTGTGGCCGCCTCCTCCATCATCTCCATGTACACCTCAGGCCCACCCCAGAGGAAGTACCAACCGGGACATGGCACTCTGCCCCGGAGCAAGCCCAGAGGTACTGCTCTAGACCTGGTTTAGACCTGGTTTAGTCCCATTTTAGTCCCAGTTTTGATCTGATCCTGATTTAGCCCTGGTTTAGACCCAGTCTTGTTCCAGTCCACAGTAAACCCGTTGCGTCCGATCCTGATGCAGACTTTAGTTGCCCCGGTAACAACGAGCCCATCTCCATGGTAACGGAGCATGTGTGGAGACGGCGGCCACTGAGCCCCACAAAGCTCCTCCCCTTCCTGTCTGGGGGCCCCAGGAGTGGCCTGCTGCATGCGCCACGGCCCCTGAAGAAACGCAGCTCCATCGCGGAGCCCGAAGGCCCCGCCGGCCCCCAGATGCTCAGACTGCTCTACCAGAGGGCCACGCTCGCCGCCATGGAGACTGGTGCCATGGAGACAGGTGCCATGGAGACGGGTGCCATGGAGACGGGAGGCAGGGAGACAGGTGCCATGGAGACGGGAGGCAGGGAGATGGAGAGTTTACACCAGGCTCACGACCTGGACTCAGTCAGAGAGGACTTTAAAACAGAGGTTGGTCCTGGTTTAAGACATATATATGGCCAAATCCAACTAAAACCTGTTCATAACAGAATAAAACCTGTTCTAATCCATCTATAACCTGTTCCAGATCACGAAGGAGAGCCTGACTCCGCCCCCTCTGCCGCCACGAATTCCAATCAGTGGCTCGGCCCACAGACACTTGCAGGCCCCGCCCCCTCCCACAGGTGAGCAATTACAGATGTATGAAAACCGACCAGAACCAGATTTGGTCTTCCTGATCCTGGTCTTCTGTCTCCAGAAGGAAAGACTACACTGGACCCAGACCAGGACCTGGACTCTGAAGACAAGTTCTCAGAGGATGTCCCTTTGAAAAACCAGGACCAGACTCGCCTCAAACCAACGTTAGACTCATCTACACAGGTCAGTCCTGGTGTTAGACCTCGATTAGATGTTGTTTAGTCCTGGTCTAGACCTGGTTTTCTTGTGTTTAAGGGCCTGAAGTCAATAATGCGTAAACCTGGTTCAGACCAAGGTCTTGGTGGTCTTCGGGTCCGATTCAACCCTCTGTCTCTGCTGCTGGACTCTGCTCTGGAGGGAGAGTATGACCTGGTCCAGAGAGTCATCTACGACGTGAGTCTAGTCCTGGTCCTGTCCTGGTCCAGTCTGTCCAGTCCTGGTCCAGACCTGAACCAGAATGAAATGGTAGAGGTTTCATGTCAGCCCCTGCACTTTTCAGGTTGGAGACCCCAGTGCAGCAAACGACGAGGGCATCACGGCTCTGCACAACGCCGTCTGCGCTGGACACATGGACATCGTCAGGTTTTTGGTCCAGTTCGGGGTCAATGTGAACGCAGCCGACAGCGACGGATGGTGAGCCACTAGAGTCCTGGTTCATTTCTTGTTTAGACCTTCTTTAGACCTTGTTTAGACCCAGTTTAGACCCGTTTTCTCTGGTTTTGTGGCAGGACTCCGCTGCACTTGCGCTGCCTCCTGTAATAATGCACAGATCTGTAAGTTCCTGGTGGAGTCTGGGGCCGCGGTCTTTGCCTCGACTGTGAGCGACTCCCGAACAGCTGCAGACAAATGTGAGGAGCAGGAGGACGGCTACGCTCAGTGCTCACAGTTCCTCTACGGTAAGACTCACACGGGACGGTCCAGTCAATGCAGCCACTGTTTGTGTAACAGAGGGGTGTCCAAACCCACATTTGATTAGAAGGACAATTTCCCAGAGCTGATAGTCTCTTCTGACTTTATTCATATTCCACTAGTGAAACTTTGAGTTGGTTTTAAACAGGTTTTAGTTAGATTTCAACAGGTTTTAGTTGGATTTCAACAGGTTTTCTCATTTGCAGGTGTCCAGGAGAAGATGGGTGTGATGAACCGTGCTGTGGTCTTCGCTCTGTGGGACTTTGAGCCTGAAAACCCAGACGAGCTGCGTTTGTCTGAAGGAGAATGTCTGACAGTTCTGAGGCGGGACGACCAGAGTGAGACTCAGTGGTGGTGGGTCAGACGTGGGGACCAGGAGGGCTACGTCCCCCGCAACCTGCTCGGGGTAAGAACCCACTAAAACCAGAGAAAATCAGTTAAAGTGAATATAAAACTACATAACAACAATTTAAAGCAATTAAAACCATAAGACATGTTTAAAGTCCAACTAAAACAAGAGAAAATCAGTTTGGAACGTGATAGAAAGCCTGTTAAAACCTGTTGAAGTCCATTTAAAACATGTTAAGTGGTCTTAGTCTGTCTCATGAAGTTTAAGTAAAAGTAAAGAAACTTAAAACCTGTCCAAATTCATTTAAAATCCAGTTAAAGTCTAACTAACACCACATCAAAACCTGTAAATATCCATGTGACGAAGTGAGCTAATAGACTCTACTCGTCCCTTATACTTATTGCACATTTCATACAATTAACTTTCCACATATTATACAATCTATGGGCTACTGGTAAACTGCACTCACATATCCCGGGTCTTGTTTGTGTCAGCCTTAGTAGTTCATTAATTTCACTCAGTTAAGCAAAACATTCTTTATGGTTAAGTAAAACACGCACACGTAGGTTTATCAGTTAAACTGTTTATTTTGTTTGGGTTCATGAGTTTGTTGTGTTGATCTGATCCAGGAGGGGCCTGGAAATGGAGAGGAAGGCCGGCCCAAACATTTCCTGGTTATACCTGAAACTGATGATGTCACTTATGACATCATTAGAAGCTACTATTTGGAGAGGGGGTTTCTTGAGGTAGATCTTAAATGATTGGGGTTTACCTGTTATAACTTGGGGGTTTCCGTGCATTGTCTGTATTAGGTTACTGTGTGTGCAGTGATTATAATGTTTCGGATGCTGGGGAGTTAATTATAACTTTGTTTGAGGATTCCAGCTATGTGGGACAGGCCAATCCAATTGGCCTAGGATACAAGGCAGGTGTGTGCCTGGGGGGAGGGGAACTGGTGGTGTGGAGAGAGGGAAATGCTGCCGCTGCTGTATGTATAGATGGTGAGGGAACACTGTAAATAAAGAGACACCTTTTGGACTTGACTTAGCCTCTGAGCCTCTCTTCTTGAGCCACTTTAGCCACTCAATGTTACGCTACTTCACAATTAATAAAGTCCAACTAAAACCTCATTTAATCTTGGTAAAACAAACAAAATACACTTAAAACAAAGTGCAGCTAAAACCACTTGAAACTTGCTTAAATCAGTTGTCAACATGTCAAAGTCCAGATAAAAGAAACGCCTAAAACCCGTCCAAATCCACTAAAAACAGTTTAAGTCCAACTAAAACCTCTTAAAATCAGTTAAAAGTTCATCTAAAACCAGTTTAAACTTTCTAAAACAGTTAAAACCTGTGTAAAGCTGGAAAATATTTATTTAAACCAAACTGAAACCACTTCACACCTGTTAAAGTACAACTAAGAACTTAACTGAAATCATTTTAAAACATGCTAAAGTTCACCTAAAAGCACTTAAGTCCCATCTGAAGTGAATTAAAAACCTTTAAAAGAAAATCTACCTAAAAGCACTCACTCGTCTGGATTTAGTTTTAACAAGGAACTCTTTTTCTTTTGCAGCTTTATCCAAAGATCAAGCCACGGCAGAGAAGTCTGGCTTAAAGACAAAAACAGACAGACTTCTCTAATGGACCTGCAGCGTTTCACTACAGCAGGACGCCTTCGAGGCCAAAGTCGTTTCTTGATTCAAACTGGCTCCAAGTGAGCGAGCTGTTTTTTATTTTTTATTTTATGTGCATATTTTTTTAATTTTAATTTTTTGGTTTTGTTTGCACTTTTTCTACAAACAAAAAACAACAATTACAGATCAAAATGCCTTTAAAACAGTTCAATTTAGTTTACGTTTGCCTAAAGGACTAAAATTTAAGTAAATGTTGCATCTCCTCCATTGGATAGCTGGTCATCTGGCTCTTCTTCACCTGAGCCTAGGAAACCCTCCTCGGATTATTCAGACTAGCTGCTCCTCCTGCAGAGAGGGAGGTGTCCTCTGTCTCTGCAGAGTGGACTTTTAGCAGATGAAGTGCTTCAAACAGTATACAAGTTTTTCCTTTTGTAAATTATTTAGTTTTCATGGCTGTGTGGTGGTAGGGAGGTGTTCCGGACATGTCCCACCGGGAGGAGACCCCGGGGAAGACCTAGGACACGCTGGAGGGACTGTGTCTCTCGGCTGGTCTGGGAACGCCTCGGTACCCCCCCGGAAGAGCTGGAGGAAGTGTCTGGGGAGAGGGAAGTCTGGGCGTCTCTGCTTAGACTGCTGCCCCCGTGACCCGGCCCCGGATCAGCGGTAGAAGATGGATGGATGGTGAGCGACTGTGATGAGCCTGTGGTTGTGTGTGGATCAGGAACAGGTTAAACCCTGCAGGCGCTCCTGCTTTGGACAGTAGTATAGTTTCTGACTTTGTCCTAAAACAGTCATAAAGAAGTCTAAACCCACATCAGGAGGTAAACCAGGTCTGACCCAGACTGGACGACTCTGCTTCAGTGGAACAGAGGCTATTAAAGATCCAGCTTTCTCAAACGACCAAGAAGTGGGTCCCGTTATGGGCTGTATACTAAATGTCCTGTCAGCTCTTTATTCATGCATTTCTACAAAAAAAGATCCTTCACAGAAGCAGTTTTAGTTTTAGCTGGTTCTATATTTGGTCTAGCAATTCTGTGTTTTCACTGTTACCCAAATCCAAAGCTCTAAAGCAGATTACTTGAGCTTTTTATGCACATCTATTTAAATAATGGACCATTTACTGAGTTAATTTTAATGCAAATTCAGCTTCATTCCATACTAAAAAAGACAGATTGTATCAGGTTTTTTAGTCACATGGGGTTAAACTACTTTCTATTTGTATTCTTTCCTTTCTTTCTATTTAGTTTTTGTTGTTTTATAACCAGTTGAATGTAAAATGCACTTGTTTTTGGCTTTAAATCTATAAATAAACCTTTACAATCCAACCTGTTCTGACTTAAATCCGACTAAATCCTACATTTCCCACGAGACACCAGGGTAAATCCAGCTCATACTCATTTCATTTTAGGTTTATTCAACAGTAGTTTGTTATTCAGAGGCTCAAGTGCACACCGTCACGTGCACGAGCTTGACAGAAAGTGCAGTCAGGAAGCAGGGAGTTCAAGCACATTCAACAAAAGAGTCGTCTAAAACAAGAACCATTTTAACAATTCAACACAAATATAAGGTTGACTCATTGACTTCATTTCTTGTTTTGCACGACTTTAAAAGGTCACAGAAAATGGTAAAAGGAAGTCTTGAACATTCTTTTTGGAGCATGCAGCAAACACTAATATTTCACACGGTTTCAGAGTTACATGTTTGAATCTTAGGCTGCGTTCACACTGGCCTCAAAATGAACAAAAAAACCTGATCTAAATCAGTGTGAACGCAGTCTAAGTGAAGTTATGGATGTAATTAAAACAACAGCTCAGCAGAGTCTTTCAGTAACAGTTCACTGGGTTTTTAAATGGAATTAGGAGGATTTTAAAACTTGTAAAACCCAGGATATGTTCAGCGTTCCACTTATGAGCTTTTACTGCGTCAGGATTCATTCTCAGTTCAGTTTCAGTCTCAAACGTGATCCAAGTCTTTGTCTTCTTTTTCTTCCATTTAAAGTCTTAAAAGTCCTCAGTCAAAGCACATTGTCATATTTGGACTTTTCACAGCATCTGAAGCAAAATGATTCAAAGTCTTGTGTGGGTTTTGTTTAATGACGTCCTGGTTATAGATGCAGAGATATTAAAGCCTTTTACAGTTGTATTTTTTTTTTAAGTGATTTGACCAGGTTTTAGATGGATTTGAACAGGTTTTAGTTTGAAAATGGATCAACACTATGAGTTTTAGCAGATTTTAATACATTTTCAGCAAATTTTCAAGTAAAACTGTAAAGCAAATCCAAATTGTGGTTACATTTTTTTATATGTTTCAGCAAACGTTAAAAAATCCAGTAATTCCTTTTCTTTACTCATTACAAATCATAAAATACCCATTTTTTAAAATAAATTGGTACGCTTAATTAATTAAAAATGTAAACTTAAAATTTCAAATTCATTTTGTATTTTATGAAAACCCATTTTTCAGGATTGGACTGAAAGTTTGAGAAACTGGAAGAGCATCTCAAGACCATGGAAATCCAGATTAAATCCAGCTGTCGCCTTGTGAAACCGAAGATGGAGCGTCTTAAATGAATCTGTGACACAACACGGGATTAGGACCCAACAGGTTTTATCTGGATTTGGACAGGTTTTAGTTGGATTTGATCAGGTATTAGTTGGATTTGAACAGGTTTTATTTGGATTTGACTGTTTTAGTTAGATTTGAACAGGTTTAAGTTGGATTTGAACAGGTTTTAGTTGGATTCAAACAGGTTTTAGTTGGATTTGGACAGGTTTTAGTTGGATTTGAAGAGGTTTTATCTGGATTTGGACAGGTTTTATCTGGATTTGGACAGGTTTTAGTTGGAATCAAACAGGTTTTAGTTGGATTCAAACAGGTTTTATCTGGATTTGGACAGGTTTTATCTGGATTTGGACAGGTTTTATCTGGATTTGGACAGGTTTTAGTTGGATTTGGACAAGTTTTATCTGGATTTGGACAGGTTTTAGTTGGATTCGAACAGGTTTTAGTTGGATTCAAACAGGTTTTATCTGGATTTGGACAGGTTTTAGTTGGATTTGGACAGGTTTTAGTTGGATTTGAACAGGTTTTATCTGGATTTGGACAAGTTTTATCTGGATTTGGACAGGTTTTAGTTGGATTTGGACAGGTTTTATCTGGATTTGGACAAGTTTTAGTTGGATTTGGACAGGTTTTATTTGGATTTGGACAGGTTTTATTTGGATTTAGACAGGTTTTAGTTGGATTTGGACAGGTTTTATTTGGATTTAGACAGGTTTTAGTTGGATTTGGGCAGGTTTTAGTTGGATTTGGACAGGTTTTATTTGGATTTAGACAGGTTTTATTTGGATTTAGACAGGTTTTAGTTGAATGTGAACAGGTTTTAGTTGGATTTGGACAGGTTTTAGTTGAATGTGAACAGGTTTTAGTTGGATTTGGACAGGTTTTAGTTGAATTGAACAGGTTTTAGTTGGATTGAACAGGTTTTAGTCTGGAATTTGAACAGGTTTTAGTTGGATTTGGACAGGTTTTAGTTGGATTTGAACAGGTTTTATCTGGATTTGGACAAGTTTTATCTGGATTTGGACAGGTTTTAGTTGGATTTGGACAAGTTTTATCTGGATTTGGACAAGTTTTAGTTGGATTTGGACAGGTTTTATTTGGATTTGGACAGGTTTTAGTTGGATTTGGACAGGTTTTATTTGGATTTAGACAGGTTTTAGTTGGATTTGGGCAGGTTTTAGTTGGATTTGGGCAGGTTTTATTTGGATTTAGACAGGTTTTAGTTGGATTTGGGCAGGTTTTAGTTGGATTTGGACAGGTTTTATTTGGATTTAGACAGGTTTTAGTTGGATTTCGACAGGTTTTAGTTGAATGTGAACAGGTTTTAGTTGGATTTGGGCAGGTTTTAGTTGGATTTGGGCAGGTTTTAGTTGGATTTGGGCAGGTTTTAGTTGGATTTAGAGAGGTTTTAGTTGGATTTGGACAGGTTTTAGTTGGATTTGGACAGGTTTTAGTTGGATTTGTCCCTGTTGAACGTATTTCTAATGAATCTTTCTCTGAACAGCAGCTTCTTGTTTGTTTTGTTCCTGTTTTCGGTTCCAGTCCTTGTTCTGGTCTTGATTCCAGTCGTAGTTCTGGTCCCAGCCCTGGTTCTGGTCCTGGTTCTGGTCCTGGGGCAGGAGCCGGGTCACGTGGCCGATGCCTTTAGTGACTCCTTCTCTGAACAGCAGCTTGGCTCCCACTCGGATGTACTCGGGGTGTTTGATGAACCTGAAGCGGACCACGGCTCGTTCTCCGGTTCTCAGCTCGTCCTGAAGCAGAACACACAGATTATTTTAAAAACTAACAGTGTTTTAATGTGTTCAGTGTTTTATGAGAGACAGAGTTGGACTTGAACAGGTTGGTTTTCCACAGGTTGTAGTTGTTAGTTTTGTAAAACTGTGTTGATAGTTTAGACAAAGCAAGAAGAAACCAGTCGGAGTTTAAGCCGTTGATAGTTTGGTTCAGAAAAAGTTAAAAGAAACTGTAATTTCTTTACTGAAGCCACAGCTGGTGATGGGACAGAGTGGGACTGACTGGGACAGAGTGGGACTGACTGGGACAGAGTGGGACTGACTGGGACAGAGTGGGATTGACTGGGACAGAGTGGGATTGACTGGGACAGAGTGGGACTGACTGGGACAGAGTAGGACTGACTGGGACAGAGTGGGACTGACTGGGACAGAGTGGGATTGACTGGGACAGAGTGGGACTGACTGGGACAGAGTGGGACAGACTTGGACAGAGTGGGACTGACTGGGACAGAGTGGGACTGACTGGGACAGAGTGGGACTGACTGGGACAGAGTGGGACAGACTTGGACAGAGTGGGACTGACTGGGACAGAGTGGGACAGACTTGGACAGAGTGGGACTGACTGGGACAGAGTGGGACTGACTGGGACAGAGAGGGACTGACTGGGACAGAGTGGGACTGACTGGGACAGAGTGGGACAGACTTGGACAGAGTGGGACTGACTGGGACAGAGTGGGATTGACTGGGACAGAGTGGGACTGACTGGGACAGAGTGGGATTGACTGGGACAGAGTGGGACTGACTGGGACAGAATGGGACTGACTGGGACAGAGTGGGATTGACTGGGACAGAGTGGGACTGACTGGGACAGACTGGGACAGAGTGGGATTGACTGGGACAGAGTGGGACTGACTGGGACAGAGTGGGACAGACTTGGACAGAGTGGGACTGACTGGGACAGAGTGGGATTGACTGGGACAGAGTGGGATTGACTGGGACAGAGTGGGACTGACTGGGACAGAGTGGGACTGACTGGGACTGACTGGGACAGAGTGGTACAGACCTTCCCGTGCAGACGCTCCACTGTTGCCGTCTGCCGAACGTTTCCCACATGGACCGTGACCTGTGACCCTCTGCGAAACGTCTTGGCGTGAAACAGGAGAACAATGGCAGCTTCGAACTCGCAGCAAATCGTCAGGTTCATCTTTGGACTCACCATCACCATCCCCTGAAAACCACACGGGTTTTAGATGGTTTTAAACAAGTTTTAGATGGATTTACATTTACATTACATTTACATTTATTCATTTAGCAGACGCTTTTATCCAAAGCGACTTACATTACATTACCAGTGTTACAGTCACTGGAGACAAGGTGGGTTAAGTGTCTTGCCCAAGGACACAACGACAGTATGAACTGTGGGGAGAGCGGGAATCGAACCGCCTACCTTTCGGTTGAAAGACGACCGCTCTACCAACTGAGCTACTGCCGCCGGATTTAAACAAGTTTTTGTCAGATTTAAATACAGTTTAGTTGAACATGAACAAGTTTTAGTTCAATCTAAACAGGTTTCAATTGGTTCCGACCAAGTTTAATTTGGTTTTCACCAGGTTTCGGTGGGTTTTCACCAGGGTTTAGTGGGTTTTCACCAGGTTTCAGTGGGTTTTCACCAGGTTTCAGTGGGTTTTCCCCAGGTTTCAGTGGGTTTTAATCAGGGTTTAGTGGGTTTTCACCAGGTTTCAGTGGGTTTTCCCCAGGTTTCAGTGGGTTTTAATCAGGGTTTAGTGGGTTTTCACCAGGTTTTAGTAGGTTTTCACCAGGTTTTAGTGGGTTTTCACCAGGGTTTAGTGGGTTTTCACCAGGTTTCAGTGGGTTTCACCAGGTTTCAGTGGGTTTTCCCCAGGTTTCAGTGGGTTTAATCAGGGTTTAGTGGGTTTTCACCAGGTTTTAGTAGGTTTTCACCAGGTTTTAGTGGGTTTTCACCAGGGTTTAGTGGGTTTTCACCAGGTTTCAGTGGGTTTTCACCAGGTTTCAGTGGGTTTTCACCAGGTTTCAGTGGGTTTTAATCAGGGTTTAGTGGGTTTTCACCAGGTTTTAGTGGGTTTTCACCAGGTTTTAGTGGGATTTCACCAGGGTTTAGTGGGTTTTCACCAGGTTTTAGTGGGTTTTCACCAGGGTTTAGTGGGTTTTCCCCAGGTTTCAGTGGGTTTTAATCAGGGTTTAGTGGGTTTTCACCAGGTTTTAGTAGGTTTTCACCAGGTTTTAGTGGGTTTTCACCAGGTTTTAGTGGGTTTTCACCAGGGTTTAGTGGGTTTTCACCAGGTTTCAGTGGGTTTTCACCAGGTTTCAGTGGGTTTTCACCAGGTTTCAGTGGGTTTTAATCAGGGTTTAGTGGGTTTTCACCAGGTTTTAGTGGGTTTTCACCAGGTTTTAGTGGGTTTTCACCAGGGTTCAGTGGGTTTTCACCAGGTTTCAGTGGTTTTTAATCAGGGTTTAGTGGGTTTTCACCAGGTTTTAGTGGGTTTTCACCAGGTTTTAGTGGGTTTTCACCAGGGTTCAGTGGGTTTTCACCAGGTTTCAGTGGTTTTTAATCAGGGTTTAGTGGGTTTTCACCAGGTTTCAGTGGTTTTTAATCAGGTTTTAGTGGGTTTTCACCAGGTTTTAGTGGGTTTTCACCAGGTTCAGTGGGTTTTCACCAGGTTTCAGTGGTTTTTAATCAGGTTTTAGTGGGTTTTCACCAGGTTTTAGTGGGTTTTCACCAGGGTTCAGTGGGTTTTCACCAGGTTTCAGTGGTTTTTAATCAGGGTTTAGTGGGTTTTCACCAGGTTTTAGTGGGTTTTCACCAGGTTTTAGTGGGTTTTCACCAGGGTTTAGTGGGTTTTTACCAGGTTTCAGTGGGTTTTCACCAGGTTTTAGTGGGTTTTCACCAGGTTTCAGTGGGTTTTCACCAGGTTTTAGTGGGTTTTCACCAGGTTTTAGTAGGTTTTCACCAGGTTTTAGTGGGTTTTCACCAGGTTTTAGTGGGTTGTCACCAGGTTTTAGTGGGTTTTCACCAGGTTTCAGTGGGTTTTCCCCAGGTTTCAGTGGGTTTTAATCAGGGTTTAGTGGGTTTTCACCAGGTTTTAGTAGGTTTTCACCAGGTTTTAGTGGGTTTTCACCAGGGTTTAGTGGGTTTTCACCAGGTTTCAGTGGGTTTTCACCAGGTTTCAGTGGGTTTTCACCAGGTTTCAGTGGGTTTTAATCAGGTTTAGTGGGTTTTCACCAGGTTTTAGTGGTTTTCACCAGGTTTTAGTGGGTTTTCACCAGGGTTTAGTGGGTTTTCACCAGGTTTCAGTGGGTTTTCACCAGGTTTCAGTGGGTTTTCACCAGGTTTCAGTGGGTTTTCCCCAGGTTTCAGTGGGTTTTAATCAGGGTTTAGTGGGTTTTCACCAGGTTTTAGTAGGTTTTCACCAGGTTTTAGTGGGTTTCACCAGGTTCAGTGGGTTTTCACCAGGTTTCAGTGGTTTTTAATCAGGGTTTAGTGGGTTTTCACCAGGTTTTAGTGGGTTTTCACCAGGTTTTAGTGGGTTTTCACCAGGGTTTAGTGGGTTTTTACCAGGTTTCAGTGGGTTTTCACCAGGTTTTAGTGGGTTTTCACCAGGTTTCAGTGGGTTTTCACCAGGTTTTAGTGGGTTTTCACCAGGTTTTAGTAGGTTTTCACCAGGTTTTAGTGGGTTTTCACCAGGTTTTAGTGGGTTGTCACCAGGTTTTAGTGGGTTTTCACCAGGTTTTAGTAGGTTTTCACCAGGTTTTAGTGGGTTTTCACCAGGTTTTAGTGGGTTGTCACCAGGTTTTAGTGGGTTTTCACCAGGTTGCAGTGGGTTTTCACCAGGTTTTAGTAGGTTTTCACCAGGTTTTAGTGGGTTTTCACCAGGGTTTAGTGGGTTTTCACCAGGTTTCAGTGGGTTTTCACCAGGTTGCAGTGGGTTTTCACCAGGTTTTAGTGGGTTTTCACCAGGTTTCAGTAAGTTTTCACCAGGTTTTCACCAGGTTTCAGTGGGTTTTCACCAGGTTTTAGTAGGTTTTCACCAGGTTTTAGTGGGTTTTCACCAGGTATTAGTGGGTTTTTACCAGGTTTTAGTAGGTTTTCACCAGGTTTTAGTGGGTTTTCACCAGGTTTCAGTGTGTTTTCACCAGGTTTCAGTGGGTTTTCACCAGGTTTTAGTGGGTTTTCATCAGGTTTCAGTGGGTTTTCACCAGTTATTACTGGGTTTTCACCAGGTTTTAGTGGGTTTTCACCAGGTTTTAGTGGGTTTTCACCAGGTTTCAGTGGGTTTTCACCAGGTTTTAGTGGGTTTTCACCAGGTTTCAGTGGGTTTTCACCAGGTTTCAGTGGGTTTTCACCAGGTACTAGTGGGTTTTCACCAGGCTTCAGTGGGTTTTCAACATATTTCAGTGGGTTTTCACCAGGTACTAGTGGGTTTTCACCAGGTTTCAGTGGGTTTTCACCAGGTTTCAGTGGGTTTTCACCAGATTTCATTAGGTATTCCTCTGACCTTGCGCAGCAGCGTCCGGTCAAAGCTCCCCAGGGCAAGGGTGGCAGCCTGTCCGGCCCGGAGCACTCTGCAGGACGAGCGGTTCCTCTGGATACTGCCCACCTTTAGCCTCAGGAACCGGCCTTCGTCTGTGGGACCCACCACTAGCCGCTCGCCTTCGCGACATACGCCACTGGAACACAGAGGCATCATGGGAATAAACACAGAGGCATGATGGGAAAAGTCAATTTAAACCTCCTCAACAAATCAATAGGGCCTAATCTCAGTCCTCCCTCAGAGTCAGGAGGGGGGCTGTAATAATCCAGGCACATTTTAAAGACTCACCTGTAGAGCGTCCCCCCGACCACTGTCCCCACGTCAGGAACTGAGTAGATCTCATCCACCTGAAACACACACAGACTGAACCTGTTTAAACCAGCCTGACCCCTGACCTCTGACCCACAGTAATGACCCGGGTCTGTGTGTGAGGTCCGTACCTGGAACTCTGTGAGCTGCTGCATGAGCTCCTCCTGCTCTTTGCTGTTGCTCAGAGGAGGAAGGATGTTCAGAAAGACTTTGAGCAGGTCCAGGTTTTCTCCAGAAACAGACGACAGAGTGAAGATGGGCGTCACGCTGAAGATTAACCAACAAGAAAACACACCTGTCAGGGTTCAACACAGACTCTGGGGTTGTACCAAATCCTCAATCCAAAAACCTCATCTGTTTTTGACTTAAATTCAGTATAACTCTAGTTTTCCCCAGGTTTGAATGATTTTTAACAGGGTTTAAACGCACCACGTGGACTGAGCGAACTGCTGTGCAGCCGTCACAGCGTCGTCGGGGCTGGAGATCAGGACGGGGACCTTGTTACACCCCGGTTGCTTCAGGAGGCGCTCCAGCTGCCGCACTGTCCGCTCCACTGTGCCCCGGGAGCACAGGTCCACTTTACTGACCACGATGAAGATGGGGACTTTCAGCGCCATGGCCAGACCCAGGTGCTCCCTCGTGGTGCCGGCTGAAACAGAGAAGACCGCGTTACCCACAATCCAACAGTACTCTTCATAAAATCTTCCGAAAAGATTAACCTTAGCGTTGTGATGACCTGGATGACCGAGAACCTCCATAAACGAATTAAACATGTTCATTTGTTTGGGTCGGTCTGCTCAGGGTCAGGCCTGGTTTAGTCCAACTTTAGACAGTGCTTAATCCTCGTTTAGACATAGGTTTAGTCCTGGTTTTATTCCTGTTTTTAATTTAGTCCTGGCAGTTTAGTCCTGGGACAGATCAGTTTAGTCCACATTTAGACCTGGTTTAGTCTTTTTTAGTTCCAAGGTTTGGTCCATAGAGTAGTCCTAGGTTTGAGGCTGGATTAGACCTAGTTTAGACCTGACCCTTGACCCCTGAGTCTTACCGATGCCGGTGTTGGCGCTCACCACTAACACGGCAAAGTCGGGGCAGTAGGACGTGAGGCCGAAGATGGTGGTCTTCAGATATTTGTGGTGTCCCGCCAAATCTATGAACGTGATCATCTTCGACGAACCCTCGCAGATCTGCTCCGCCGTTCGGGACTCGCTGTAGTTCACCACCTGGACCGGACCAGACCGGGATTAGACCAGAACCAGACCGGGGTTAGACCAGAGGTGGTCCTGAGTAAGTCCTACTTTAGTCCTGGGTCTGATCATGTTTTTGCTGTTATTTAATCTTCAGTCCAGGTCCAGACAGTTCTTACCTCTCCTTTGCTGTTGAAGCCCAGGATCTCGAAGCTGATGGATGAAGTCCGTCCGGTCTGGATCTCGTGTAAATGTCGAAACAGGTTGAGTCTGGCTCGACCGCGGCCGTTGTCCAGTTCTCCCTGAGTCAGGACTCCCAGCAGCGTGGACTTCCCCGAGTCCACGTTCCCCAGGACAGCCACTCGCAGGTCCAAGAACTGGTCCAACAACGGGATTAGGCCAGGGTTAGACCAGAGAGAGACCAGGGTTAGTCCAGGGTTAGACCAGAGTTAGACCAGGGTTAGACCAATGTTAGACCAGGGTTAGACCAGGGTTAGTCCAGAGAGAGACCAGGGTTAGTCCAGGGTTAGACCAGAGTTAGACCAGGGTTAGACCAATGTTAGACCAGGGTTAGACCAGAGAGAGACCAGGGTTAGTCCAGAGTTAGACCAGGGTTAGACCAATGTTAGACCAGGGTTAGACCAGGGTTAGTCCAGAGAGAGACCAGGGTTAGTCCAGAGTTAGACCAGGGTTAGACCAATGTTAGACCAGGGTTAGACCAGGGTTAGTCCAGAGAGAGACCAGGGTTAGTCCAGGGTTAGACCAGAGTTAGACCAGAGTTAGACCAGGTTTAGACCAGAGTTAGACCAGAGAGAGACCAGGGTTAGTCCAGAGTTAGACCAGGGTTAGACCAATGTTAGACCAGGGTAAGACCAGGGTAAGACCAGGTTTAGACCAGGGTTAGACCAGAGTTAGACCAGAGTTAGACCAGGGTTAGACCAGAGAGAGACCAGGGTTAGTCCAGAGTTAGACCAGGGTTAGACCAATGTTAGACCAGGGTTAGACCAGGGTTAGACCAGGGTTAGACCAGAGTTAGACCAGCGTTAGACCAGAGAGAGACCAGGGTTAGACCAGAGTTAGACCAGAGTTAGACCAGAGTTAGACCAGTGTTAGACCAGCGTTAGACCAGGGTTAGACCAGGGTTAGACCAGGGTAAGACCAGGGTAAGACCAGGGTTAGACCAGGTTTAGACCAGGGTTAGACCAGAGTTAGACCAGAGTTAGACCAGAGTTAGACCAGTGTTAGACCAGCGTTAGACCAGGGTTAGACCAGGGTTAGACCAGAGTTAGACCAGGGTTAGACCAGGGTTAGACCAGTGTTAGACCAGAGTTAGACCAGGGTTAGACCAGGGTTAGACCAGCGTTAGACCAGAGTTAGACCAGAGTTAGACCAGAGTTAGACCAGGGTTAGACTAGGGTTAGACCAGAGTTAGACCAGGGTTAGACCAGAGTTAGACCAGGGTTAGACTAGGGTTAGACCAGAGTTAGACCAGGGTTAGACCAGAGTTAGACCAGTGTTAGACCAGGGTTAGACCAGGGTTAGACCAGAGTTAGACCAGTGTTAGACCAGCGTTAGACCAGGGTTAGACCAGTGTTAGACCAGCGTTAGACCAGGGTTAGACCAGAGTTAGACCAGAGTTAGACCAGAGTTAGACCAGGGTTAGACCAGGGTTAGACCAGGGTTAGACCAGAGTTAGACTAGGGTTAGACCAGGTTTAGACCAGATTCAGACAAATGAA
The DNA here is from genome assembly GCA_024416835.2 of Perccottus glenii. Lineage (NCBI taxonomy): Eukaryota > Metazoa > Chordata > Actinopteri > Gobiiformes > Odontobutidae > Perccottus > Perccottus glenii. Next base: position 35,048,226 of record CM044549.2, read on the forward strand.
CTTAAATTCTGACCTGTTGGTCGTCAGGGACTTTCCGAACCAGGACTTCAGCGATTTTCCGAGTCGTGTTTCTGTCGAAGTCCACCTCCCTCTCTCTGAGCAGAGTGATGTCAGCTCCCACTCTGAGGGAGAGAGGCTCATAAAAATGAGCTCACGTTGCTTTATGACAGAATTTTTATCCCAGTTTAAGCTGAACCCACTTGTGAGCCATCCTGCTGAGCGTCTTGAGCGAGGCCTTCATGTCGGCCTCACACAGTCCCACCAACAGCCCGTTGTCCTCCACTCCGATCTGATACACGGCCTCACCTCGTCCCTCCTGCAGACGCCACTTCAGCTGCGTGGCCAAGTGCTCGAAGCGATAGGCCGAGGGGTTCACCAGCTTCAGCTGCAACACACACAGCACAGCAGCGTTCTGCTCAGAAAGTGCTATGTGCCAAAAGGAAATGAAGTGTTGCTTCTGATGAGTTCTAACACACACTGAGTCTGACATACATGCTTGTTTTCACCGTGTCTGAACGTGTCAAAAGTGTCCAGTGGAAGAGAACCCAGTTCAGCCACATGTTCAGCACAATTCATATTGTTTTGTGAAATGTGTGTAAATCATAGATTGTATAAATATGGATGATAAATCAAACAACTGTTTAGTTACCTTGTACTCGATGTTTCCTTCTTCAGCCTGAAACAAAGCAGGAGAAGATTCATCACAAGGCATTATTAGGAAATAGCTGCGTGTGTAAGCTAAAATGTAACTGTTAAATTTACTCATTAAATAACAATTGCTGTATAATTTGTGAATGGAAGCTATTATGACAGTGATTAAATAATATATAATATGGATTTGTTAATGTGCGTTAAGCCAGGTCTGAACCAGGTCTAAACCAGGTCTAAACCAGGTCTAAACCAGGTCTGAACCAGGTCTAAACCAGGTCTGAACCAGGTCTGAACCAGGAGTAAACCAGGTCTGGCCCAGGTCTAAACCAGGAGTAAACAAAGACTAAACCAGGACTAAAGCTGGACTAAAATAGTCTAAACCAGGAGTAAACCAAGTCTAAAGCAGGACTGAACAGGTTTAGTCCTGGTTTATTCTGATGCACTTGTAAACACCATAATGCGTCTTGTGGCAAACACAAATGTAATAATTGCCACAATAATAGAGAGTTCATTCAATTGTCGCTTATGCCGAATTGTTATCGCTTGTCTTTGCTACAAACAATTTTTTTCGACTTTATCCATTTTGTGTTTTTCACAATAAGAATATATCTTAAAATGTATAGATATTGTATTGTGACGTTATAGTCTCGACAGAAACGAGTAGATTTAAGGACTTTAAACTGTTCTTTTGGGAGGTCTTTATGAGAACAGTTATGTTAATGGAGCCATGTCATGTAATCAATGCTTTATTGTTATGTTTAATATAAATATAGTGGTTATTAGCTGCAGTTAGCCATGTGATGCTAAGCCCGTTAATACTTTAGCGGTTAGCAGCAGGGAGCTAACGCTACCTCCGGAGGAAGGAACGGCGGCGGGGTTTTCACATTTCTGTTGTTCTTTTTATTCCTTCGTTTTCTTCCCCGCTTTCTTTTTCTCGTCCGTGACTTTTTTGACGTTTTCTTGACGTTGTTTGCGCAGCCGGAGCCCTGCGGTCCGCATCTGACGCAGTTCTCCGTTAAATCCACCATATCTTCTTGTTCTTCTTGGGCCGCGCGGCTGAAGCAGGGATCAGCGGGAGAAAGGTGACGGATACACGGCCATTAGAGGCTCACGGGCCCGGGGCAGAGCTGGAGGTGAACCGGGGAAGAACCTGGGACGGAGCGGGGGCTGAAGGATGCTCTATCCTCAGCATCACCTTTGTTCAGTCCGTCAACCAACAACACGGCTTTTTCCGGTTTCAGCTTCACAATAAAGGGGGTTTATAATTATAATATAAAGAATTAAAATCATAATTCAGAACATTAAGAACATAAACACCAGACTGTTTAATTATTTAAAATGCTAATTAAACACAATTCCACAACTCTTATACAATCAATTATTATTTTTGTTACATTTATTTTACAGGAAAAGATTTAAAGTCTGTGAACAATAATATTTAAATGAATCAGGTCAGATTCTGTGAGAAAAATGAATTTAGTGTCATGGGGCATCCTCACAAAGACAACATGGAAATAGTCCACAATAAAAGACATTCATAACATTTACATTTAGCTGACGCTTTTCTCCAAAGTAACTTATATTAAGCTTCTATTCACCAGTGTTACAGCTGGAACACGCCTGGGGTCTTGCCCAAGGACTCCTAAAACATCTGCACAATTAGAAAACCCCTCAGGTTTGTGTGGAAGCTTTTTTCCCACATTACCAAAATAAATCCGTTTTAGATCTTCAGACAAACTGAACTCTCTTCTCTCTTTAGTGAAGATGTGTTCAGGCTTGAACTGCTCTTGTGTTGCTGCTGAAGTCGGCCTCCGAGGTTGGGGTTTAGACCTGGTTTAGACCTTGATGATCAATGGTAAATCAATAGTGCACTGTAGTCTGTGTTGTTGCTGAATTAATTTATTACAGAAAATCACAGTTGACACAGGTTTTACAGAGAAAACAAAAGGCTAGTGTAGTCCCGATTTAGACCTGGTTTACCGGTTCGAGCCGGGGTGTATGGGCGGGCTGATCTTGGATAAATCTCCAAAGGACACTGTGGCAGATCCACGTTTGGCAGGTTTGGCCTAAGGAGAGAGAACACAGCTGATGAAGATTCAGGGTTTATACTTTCATCTTCCTCCTCAAAGAGTCCCAGCTGCTGCCCTCTGATTCAGTTTTGTGTCAGAACAAGTCCAGTCCCAGACCCAGTCCTGGTTTTACCTGGGACTGATGAGGTTTCCAGCCGATCATGTAGAGGATGTCAAATGTAGCAGGAACAGATCTGTCCTGGTTTCCGTACATTTCTGAAACAAACAGATGAGATCTAGAGCAGGTCCGAACAGGTATGGGTTTAGTCCAAGTCTAAACCGAGTCTGGTTCTGGTCTTACCTGTGTAAATGGCAGCAGCTGCTAAAATGCTGTCTCTGTGCAGCAGCGAGCGTCTGTTCCAAGCACAGTTACTCTCCCCCATCCCTGTTCAGACAGAGACACGGGACAAAACCTCAGAGACACAGGACAAAACCTCAGAGACATGGGACAAAACCTCAGAGACACAGGACAAAACCTTAGACAGAGACACAGGACAAAACCTCAGAGACACAGGACAAAACCTCAGAGACACAGGACAAAACCTCAGACAGAGACACAGGACAAAACCTCAGACAGAGACACAGGACAAAACCTCAGACAGAGACACAGGACAAAACCTCAGAGACACAGGACAAAACCTCAGAGACACAGGACAAAACCTCAGACAGAGACACGGGACAAAACCTTAGACAGAGACACGGGACAAAACCTCAGAGACACAGGACAAAACCTTAGACAGAGACACGGGACAAAACCTTAGACAGAGACACGGGACAAAACCTTAGACAGAGACACGGGACAAAACCTCAGAGACACGGGACAAAACCTCAGAGACACAGGACAAAACCTCAGACAGAGACACGGGACAAAACCTTAGACAGAGACACGGGACAAAACCTCAGACAGAGACACGGGACAAAACCTCAGAGACACAGGACAAAACCTCAGACACATGGGACAAAACCTCAGACAGAGACACGGGACAAAACCTCAGACAGAGACACGGGACAAAACCTCAGAGACACAGGACAAAACCTCAGAGACACGGGACAAAACCTCAGAGACACAGGACAAAACCTCAGACAGAGACACGGGACAAAACCTTAGACAGAGACACGGGACAAAACCTCAGACAGAGACACGGGACAAAACCTCAGAGACACAGGACAAAACCTTAGACAGAGACACGGGACAAAACCTCAGAGACACAGGACAAAACCTTAGACAGAGACACAGGACAAAACCTCAGAGACATGGGACAAAACCTCAGACAGAGACACAGGACAAAACCTTAGACAGAGACACGGGACAAAACCTCAGACAGAGACACGGGACAAAACCTCAGAGACACAGGACAAAACCTTAGACAGAGACACGGACAAAACCTCAGAGACACGGGACAAAACCTTAGACAGAGACACAGGACAAAACCTCAGAGACATGGGACAAAACCTCAGAGACACAGGACAAAACCTCAGACAGAGACACGGGACAAAACCTTAGACAGAGACACGGGACAAAACCTCAGACAGAGACACGGGACAAAACCTTAGACAGAGACACGGGACAAAACCTCAGAGACACAGGACAAAACCTTAGAGACACAGGACAAAACCTCAGAGACACGGGACAAAACCTCAGACAGAGACACGGGACAAAACCTTAGACAGAGACACGGGACAAAACCTCAGAGACACAGGACAAAACCTTAGACAGAGACACGGGACAAAACCTCAGAGACACGGGACAAAACCTCAGACAGAGACACGGGACAAAACCTCAGAGACACGGGACAAAACCTCAGACAGAGACACGGACAAAACCTAGACAGAGACACAGGACAAAACCTTAGACAGAGACACGGGACAAAACCTTAGACAGAGACACGGGACAAAACCTTAGACAGAGACACGGGACAAAACCTCAGAGACACAGGACAAAACCTCAGAGACACAGGACAAAACCTCAGACAGAGACACGGGACAAAACCTCAGAGACACAGGACAAAACCTTAGACAGAGACACGGGACAAAACCTTAGACAGAGACACGGACAAAACCTCAGAGACACGGACAAAACCTCAGAGACACAGGACAAAACCTTAGACAGAGACACGGACAAAACCTTAGACAGAGACACGGACAAAACCTCAGAGACAGGACAAAACCTCAGAGACACGGGACAAAACCTCAGAGACACGGGACAAAACCTCAGAGACACAGGACAAAACCTCAGACAGAGACACGGGACAAAACCTTAGACAGAGACACGGGACAAAACCTCAGACAGAGACACAGGACAAAACCTCAGAGACACGGGGACAAAACCTCAGAGACACGAGGACAAAACCTTAGACAGAGACACAGGGACAAAACCTTAGACAGAGACACGGACAAAACCTCAGAGACACAGGACAAAACCTCAGAGACACGGGACAAAACCTCAGAGACACAGGACAAAACCTCAGAGACACAGGACAAAACCTCAGACAGAGACACGGGACAAAACCTCAGAGACACAGGACAAAACCTCAGACAGAGACACGGGACAAAACCTCAGACAGAGACACGGGACAAAACCTCAGACAGAGACACGGGACAAAACCTCAGAGACACAGGACAAAACCTTAGACAGAGACACGGGACAAAACCTCAGAGACACAGGACAAAACCTCAGACAGAGACACGGGACAAAACCTTAGACAGAGACACGGGACAAAACCTCAGAGACACAGGACAAAACCTTAGACAGAGACACGGGACAAAACCTCAGAGACACAGGACAAAACCTTAGACAGAGACACGGGACAAAACCTCAGAGACACAGGACAAAACCTCAGACAGAGACACGGGACAAAACCTCAGAGACACAGGACAAAACCTTAGACAGAGACACGGGACAAAACCTCAGAGACACAGGACAAAACCTCAGAGACACAGGACAAAACCTCAGAGACACAGGACAAAACCTCAGACAGAGACAGGACAAAACCTCAGAGATACAGGACAAAACCTCAGAGACACAGGACAAAACCTCAGACAGAGACACGGGACAAAACCTCAGACAGAGACACGGGACAAAACCTCAGAGACACAGGACAAAACCTCAGACAGAGACACGGGACAAAACCTCAGAGACACAGGACAAAACCTCAGAGACACAGGACAAAACCTCAGAGACACGGGACAAAACCTCAGAGACACAGGACAAAACCTCAGACAGAGACACGGGACAAAACCTCAGAGACACAGGACAAAACCTCAGAGACACAGGACAAAACCTCAGAGACACAGGACAAAACCTCAGACAGAGACACGGGACAAAACCTCAGAGATACAGGACAAAACCTCAGAGACACAGGACAAAACCTTAGACAGAGACACGGGACAAAACCTCAGACAGAGACACGGGACAAAACCTCAGAGACACAGGACAAAACCTCAGACAGAGACACGGGACAAAACCTCAGAGACACGGGACAAAACCTCAGAGACACAGGACAAAACCTCAGAGACACGGGACAAAACCTCAGAGACACAGGACAAAACCTCAGAGACACAGGACAAAACCTCAGACAGAGACACGGGACAAAACCTCAGAGACACAGGACAAAACCTCAGACAGAGACACAGGACAAAACCTTAGACAGAGACACGGGACAAAACCTCAGAGACACAGGACAAAACCTCAGAGACACAGGACAAAACCTCAGACAGAGACACAGGACAAAACCTCAGACAGAGACACGGGACAAAACCTCAGAGACACAGGACAAAACCTCAGAGACACGGGACAAAACCTCAGAGACACAGGACAAAACCTCAGACAGAGACACGGGACAAAACCTCAGAGACACAGGACAAAACCTCAGAGACACAGGACAAAACCTCAGAGACACAGGACAAAACCTCAGAGACACAGGACAAAACCTCAGACAGAGACACAGGACAAAACCTCAGACAGAGACACGGGACAAAACCTCAGAGACACAGGACAAAACCTCAGACAGAGACACCAAAACACAAAAATACACAGAGTCAGGCTTCAGAACCCGCCAAATCTAAACAAAAACACAAAAATACACAGAGTCAGGCTAAACAAAAACACAAAAATACACAGAGTCAGGTTTCAGCACCCGCCAAATCTAAACAAAACACAAAAATACACAGAGTCAGGTTTCAGCATGACAAATCTAAACAAAAACACAAAAATACACAGAGTCAGGTTTCAGAACCCGCCAAATCTAAACAAAAACACAAAAATACACAGAGTCAGGCTTCAGCACCATGCCAAATCTAAACAAAAACACAAAATACACAGAGTCAGGCTTCAGAACCCGCCAAATCTAAACAAAAACACAAAAATACACAGAGTCAGGCTTCAGAACCTGCCAAATCTAAACAAAAACACAAAAATACACAGAGTCAGGCTTCAGCACCCGCCAAATCTAAACAAAAACACAAAAATACACAGAGTCAGGCTTCAGCACCTGCCAAATCTAAACAAAAACACAAAAATACACAGAGTCAGGTTTCAGCACCCGCCAAATCTAAACAAAAACACAAAAATACACAGAGTCAGGTTTCAGCACCTGCCAAATCTAAACAAAAACACAAAAATACACAGAGTCAGGCTTCAGAACCCGCCAAATCTAAACAAAAACACAAAAATACACAGAGTCAGGCTTCAGAACCCGCCAAATCTAAACAAAAACACAAAAATACACAGAGTCAGGCTTCAGCACCTGCCAAATCTAAACAAAAACACAAAAATACACAGAGTCAGGCTTCAGAACCCGCCAAATCTAAACAAAAACACAAAAATACACAGAGTCAGGTTTCAGCACCCGCCAAATCTAAACAAAAACACAAAAATACACAGAGTCAGGCTTTCAGCACCCGCCAAATCTAAACAAAAACACAAAAATACACAGAGTCAGGCTTCAGCACCTGCCAAATCTAAACAAAAACACAAAAATACACAGAGTCAGGCTTCAGCACCTGCCAAATCTAAACAAAAACACAAAAATACACAGAGTCAGGTTTCAGCACCTGCCAAATCTAACAAAAACACAAAAATACACAGAGTCAGGTTTCAGAACCCGCCAAATCTAAACAAAAACACAAAAATACACAGAGTCAGGCTTCAGCACCCGCCAAATCTAAACAAAAACACAAAAATACACAGAGTCAGGCTTCAGCACCTGCAAATCTGAACAAAAACACAAAAATACACAGAGTCAGGTTTCAGCACCCGCCAAATCTAAACAAAAACACAAAAATACACAGAGTCAAGTTTCAGCACCCGCCAAATCTAAACAAAAACACAAAAATACACAGAGTCAGGCTTCAGAACCTGCCAAATCTAAACAAAAACACAAAAATACACAGAGTCAGGCTTCAGCACCCGCCAAATCTGAACAAAAACACAAAAATACACAGAGTCAGGCTTCAGCACCCGCCAAATCTAAACAAAAACACAAAAATACACAGAGTCAGGCTTCAGCACCACAAATCTGAACAAAAACACAAAAATACACAGAGTCAGGCTTCAGCACCTGCCAAATCTAAACAAAAACACAAAAATACACAGAGTCAGGCTTCAGCACCAAAATCTAAACAAAAACACAAAAATACACAGAGTCAGGCTTCAGAACCGCCAAATCTAAACAAAAACACAAAAATACACAGAGTCAGGCTTCAGAACCCGCCAAATCTAAACAAAAACACAAAAATACACAGAGTCAGGCTTCAGAACCCGCCAAATCTAAACAAAAACACAAAAATACACAGAGTCAGGCTTCAGCACCCGCCAAATCTAAACAAAAACACCAACATTGGCTCTGTTGTGAAGCACATTGTTAACTGAAGCACGGCTGATCCTGATAAATCAATGAATGGAGCATTGTCTTTTTCGTAGTTTGATGACATACTTGTCAGCCCCAGTGTGTGCTGTGTTCTCACCTGTCGGAGAGCTCCCGGCAGGTCGTTGACCCAGTGCAGACTGAAACACAAAGAAACCATCATGGACCAGGACTAGACCAGGTCTAAACCAGTATATACGAATATTATAAATACTACTGACCTTAAGCTGCTCAGAACCAGGTCGAAGGTGTCGTCTTTAAACGGCAGGAACTCCTCATCGGACAAAACGCACTGAGACGGGATCTCACTGTCTCTGAGACGACTCTGAGGACAACCGACCTGGATTAGTCCTGTTTAAGTCCTGGTTTAGTCCTGGTCCAGTCCTGGTTTAGACCTGGTTTAGTCCTGATTTAGTTCTGGTTTAGTTCTGGTTTAGACCTGGTCCAGACTCACCAGACAGTTGTGGGAGATGTCCGTCAGATAAAGCCGCTCCACCAGGTCCTGGAGACACAGAATATTTAGACGGTGGTAAAATAATTTTATTGTGAAATGGTTTTCCGCTGCAGCTGGAAATATCTGTGGAGACTCTGTTAAAGACACTAATAATCCTAAGAGAAGAGTTATATTCTCCTGTTAAACTGTTCATCTCACTTTCTGTGTGTCTTTTCATTTCTGCTTTTAATTGTTTTGTTGTTGAAGCACTGAAGTCTGATGTTAAAAAGTTCAATACAAATAAAGATTATAATTATAAAAAGATCAGCCTACACTCTTCGGTTCGTGTTGGTAGGACTCACTTTGGACAGATGCTCAGCGATGAAGCTCCGCCCACAGCCGACGTCCAGAGCCACAGGGAACGACCTGAGAACCACACAGACCGGGTTAGACCAGGTCCAGTCCAGGCCAGTATCAGTGAAACTAAAGTTAAGAATAAACCAGGACTGAACCAGGTCTAAACCCAGACTACACCAGGATTTTACTGACCGCGCGACGTCATAGACTCGATCTGCCACTCGCCTGCCGACCTGCAGAAACAACAGGACACACTCCAGTGAGACCCGGGATCTCTGTCTAGTCCTGCTTTAGTCCTGCTCCTGTCCTGCTCCTGTCCTGCTCTAGTCCTGCTCTAGTCCTGCTCTAGTCCTGCTCCAGTCCTGCTCTAGTCCTGCTCCAGTCCTGCTCCAGTCCTGCTCTAGTCCTGCTCCAGTCCTGCTCCAGTCCTGCTCTAGTCCTGCTCTAGTCCTGCTCCAGTCCTGCTCCAGTCCTGCTCCAGTCCTGCTCCAGTCCTGCTCCAGTCCTGCTCTAGTCCTGCTCCTGTCCTGCTCCTGTCCTGCTCTAGTCCTGCTCTAGTCCTGCTCCAGTCCTGCTCCAGTCCTGCTCCTGTCCTGCTCCAGTCCTGCTCCAGTCCTGCTCCAGTCCTGCTCCAGTCCTGCTCCTGTCCTGCTCCAGTCCTGCTCCTGTCCTGCTCCAGTCCTGCTCCAGTCCTGCTCTAGTCCTGCTCTAGTCCTGCTCCAGTCCTGCTCCAGTCCTGCTCCAGTCCTGCTCTAGTCCTGCTCCAGTCCTGCTCTAGTCCTGCTCCAGTCCTGCTCTAGTCCTGCTCTAGTCCTGCTCCAGTCCTGCTCCAGTCCTGCTCTAGTCCTGCTCTAGTCCTGCTCCTGTCCTGCTCTAGTCCTGCTCCAGTCCTGCTCTAGTCCTGCTCTAGTCCTGCTCCTGTCCTGCTCCAGTCCTGCTCCAGTCCTGCTCCAGTCCTGCTCCAGTCCTGCTCCAGTCCTGCTCCAGTCCTGCTCCTGTCCTGCTCTAGTCCTGCTCTAGTCCTGCTCCTGTCCTGCTCTAGTCCTGCTCTAGTCCTGCTCCAGTCCTGCTCCAGACCTGCTCCAGTCCTGCTCTAGTCCTGCTCCAGACCTGCTCCAGTCCTGCTCTAGTCCTGCTCCAGTCCTGCTCTAGTCCTGCTCTAGTCCTGCTCCAGTCCTGCTCCAGTCCTGACCTCGTCTCTGAGGTACTCGTACTGGTGTCTGTCCTTCAGTGAAGCCGCCCAGTTCCTCTGCCTCCTCTTCATCTCTCTGTCGAACACATTCAGCCCTGTCCTGCCACTGGACTGGGACAGGGCCTGGGACGAGGCGGAGAGTCCTCTGACAGGAGTCAGGTCTGTGGGACAAAACCAGACTAAAGTGGACAAAAGGCACAGTAAAGAAACAAGATTATATCAAAAACACAAAGTTTGTACCAAACATCAGAATGAACCAGGATTCATCAAGGACTAATCAGGACCAAGACCAGGTCTAAACCTGGTCTAAACCTGGACTGAACCAGGTCTAAATCTGGACTGAACCAGGACTAAACCAGGTATAAACCAAGACTAACCCGTCCCTGACTGACCTGTTCCCCTCACACCGGGCCCCGTTGACCCGGTCCGGCCCCGGTGTGAGTTACAGACCCACCGCAGGAGCCCGGGAACCCCTCTGTGGATCATAGCTCCGCTTTAGTCCGGCTCTAACCCGTCCTCACAGTGACCCGCTCCGCCATGTTGGCTCTGCGCACTCCCCTTTGTCCCTCTGCGCTCCCCGTAGCTGCGGGTGAAAGGCATTGTGGGAAAACACGTGTGGACGAGGCTCAGCAGCTGAGGGTAAATATTAGCGATTTCTTTGGTGAATTTAATGTTTTTACCGGGAATTTTTACTTTTTTAATTTTATCAACGCATGCGCAATAATGTTTAGCTTTTTAACGGCTGCGTCTGTAACGTTCTGTTTCTATGACAACGAGATAAAAACACGGTCTAAAACTGGACTAAGTCTGTACAAAGGTCTGCTCTCAGTTTGATGCAGACTCAGCTTATTGTGCAGAAGGCATAGTAGAAGGTGACATTAGTTAGTGAGTTTTAGAAATGGTTTTCTGCAGTAGATAGACGTCAGCACCAGTTTGGAGAAGTAGACAGAAGCAGCTCCACAGAGGCTAACATGAGAAGGGATAGGGCTCTCTCTCTCAGCTCTGAGCAGAACTGTGAGAAGCAGAATATAATCAGAAACATGTTTAGCTGCTGCAGTCCTCACCAGAAATCATCTTCAAGTGACAAGAATAAACTCACTGTGGTCTGGAACAGCCATAAAAATCATGTCATAGGTCCGAGTCAAGTCCAGTTCTAGTCCAAAGCAGATGTGCTGAATAGGCTTTAGGTTTTCTCTGTATTTTTGACTGACCTTTGTCTCCTTTATGTGAAGAGAACAACACAGTTGTTCTTGTGCAGAGTTGTTCTTGTGCAGCTCAAGAGTTGTTCTTGTGCAGCTCAACATGCCGTCATCGAAGCAGAAGGATGTGGACGAGCGCTTCTCTCGAGTTCAGAGAGACCCTCGTTTTTGGGAGATGCCTGAAAAACAGCACAAAGTCAAGATCGACAAACGTTTCCAGTCCATGTTCCATGACCAGCGTTTTAAAGTGAAGTCCACTGTGGATAAACGAGGACGTCCCGTCAACCACACGACCGCAGAGGACCTGAAGAGGTTCTACCAGCTGTCCGATGAAGAAGAGGAGGAGGAGGAGGAGGAGAGGAAGGGCGAGGAGAAGAGTGTTAAAGAGGAGGAGCCTGGAGAAGGTGAGGTCTCTTTTTAAACCCAGACCCTGCTCCTTTACTGGGAACGTGTCTCTTCTCTGCAGAGACTTCTTTTACAGTTGAACTGGAGAAATACAATAATCTGACTGAGCCTAAAGAGACGTGTTATTATTGATATAGAGTTAATACAGACGTGTTATTATTGATATAGAGTTAATACAGACGTGTTATTATTGATATAGAGTTAATACAGACGTGTTATTATTGATATAGAGTTAATACAGACGTGTTGTTATTGATATAGAGTTAATACAGACGTGTTATTATTGATAGAGTTAATACAGACGTGTTATTATTGATAGAGTTAATACAGACGTGTTGTTATTGATAGAGTTAATACAGACGTGTTATTATTGATATAGAGTTAATACAGACGTGTTATTGATAGAGTTAATACAGACGTGTTATTATTGATATAGAGTTAATACAGACGTGTTATTATTGATAGAGTTAATACAGACGTGTTGTTATTGATATAGAGTTAATACAGACGTGTTATTATTGATAGAGTTAATACAGACGTGTTGTTATTGATAGAGTTAATACAGACGTGTTGTTATTGATAGAGTTAATACAGACGTGTTATTATTGATATAGAGTTAATACAGACGTGTTATTATTGATATAGAGTTAATACAGACGTGTTGTTATTGATATAGAGTTAATACAGACGTGTTATTATTGATATAGAGTTAATACAGATGTGTTATTATTGATAGAGTTAATACAGACGTGTTATTATTGATATAGAGTTAATACAGATGTGTTATTATTGATATAGAGTTAATACAGACGTGTTATTAATGATATAGAGTTAATACAGATGTGTTATTATTGATAGAGTTAATACAGACGTGTTATTATTGATATAGAGTTAATACAGACGTGTTATTATTGATATAGAGTTAATACAGACGTGTTATTATTGATATAGAGTTAATACAGACGTGTTGTTATTGATAGAGTTAATACAGACGTGTTATTTTTGATAGAGTTAATACAGACGTGTTATTATTGATATAGAGTTAATACAGGCGTGTTATTATTGATAGAGTTAATACAGGCGTGTTATTAATGATATAGAGTTAATACAGACGTGTTATTATTGATAGAGTTAATACAGACGTGTTGTTATTGATATAGAGTTAATACAGACGTGTTATTATTGATATAGAGTTAATACAGACGTGTTATTATTGATATAGAGTTAATACAGACGTGTTATTATTGATATAGAGTTAATACAGACGTGTTATTATTGATAGAGTTAATACAGACGTGTTATTATTGATAGAGTTAATACAGACGTGTTATTATTGATATAGAGTTAATACAGACGTGTTATTATTGATAGAGTTAATACAGACGTGTTATTATTGATAGAGTTAATACAGATGTGTTGTTATTGATAGAGTTAATACAGACGTGCTATTATTGATATAGAGTTAATACAGACGTGTTGTTATTGATAGAGTTAATACAGACGTGTTGTTATTGATATAGAGTTAATACAGACGTGTTATTATTGATATAGAGTTAATACAGACGTGTTATTATTGATAGAGTTAATACAGACGTGTTGTTATCGATAGAGTTAATACAGATGTGTTGTTATTGATAGAGTTAATACAGACGTGTTATTATTGATATAGAGTTAATACAGACGTGTTGTTATTGATAGAGTTAATACAGACGTGTTGTTATTGATATAGAGTTAATACAGACGTGTTATTATTGATATAGAGTTAATACAGACGTGTTATTATTGATAGAGTTAATACAGACGTGTTGTTATTGATAGAGTTAATACAGACGTGTTATTATTGATAGAGTTAATACAGATGTGTTGTTATTGATATAGAGTTAATACAGACGTGTTATTATTGATAGAGTTAATACAGACGTGTTGTTATTGATAGAGTTAATACAGACGTGTTATTATTGATAGAGTTAATACAGACGTGTTATTATTGATAGAGTTAATACAGACGTGTTGTTATTGATAGAGTTAATACAGACGTGTTATTATTGATAGAGTTAATACAGACGTGTTATTATTAATATAGAGTTAATACAGACGTGTTGTTATTGATATAGAGTTAATACAGATGTGTTGTTATTGATAGAGTTAATACAGACGTGTTATTATTGATAGAGTTAATACAGATGTGTTGTTATTGATATAGAGTTAATACAGACGTGTTAATATTGATAGAGTTAATACAGATGTGTTATTATTGATATAGAGTTAATACAGACGTGTTGTTATTGATAGAGTTAATACAGACGTGTTATTATTGATAGAGTTAATACAGACGTGTTATTATTGATAGAGTTAATACAGATGTGTTGTTATTGATATAGAGTTAATACAGACGTGTTGTTATTGATAGAGTTAATACAGACGTGTTATTATTGATTACATTTACATTTACATTTATTCATTTAGCTGACGCTTTTATCCAAAGCGACTTACATTGTTCTAATGTAATTACCAGTGTTACAGTCACTGGGGGCAAAGTGGGTTAAGTGTCTTGCCCAAGGACACAACGACAGTATGAACTGTGGGGAGAGTGGGAATCGAACCGCCTACCTTCCGGTTGAAAGACGACCACTCTACCCACTGAGCTACTGCCGTGCTGATATTGATAGAGTTAATACAGACGTGTTATTATTGATAGAGTTAATACAGATGTGTTGTTATTGATATAGAGTTAATACAGACGTGTTATTATTGATATAGAGTTAATACAGACGTGTTATTATTGATAGAGTTAATACAGACGTGTTATTATTGATAGAGTTAATACAGATGTGTTGTTATTGATATAGAGTTAATACAGACGTGTTAATATTGATAGAGTTAATACAGATGTGTTATTATTAATATAGAGTTAATACAGATGTGTTGTTATTGATATAGAGTTAATACAGACGTGTTATTATTGATAGAGTTAATACAGATGTGTTATTATTGATATAGAGTTAATACAGACGTGTTATTATTGATATAGAGTTAATACAGATGTGTTGTTATTGATAGAGTTAATACAGACGTGTTATTATTGATATAGAGTTAATACAGACGTGTTATTATTGATATAGAGTTAATACAGATGTGTTATTATTGATAGAGTTAATACAGATGTGTTGTTATTGATAGAGTTAATACAGACGTGTTATTATTGATATAGAGTTAATACAGACGTGTTATTATTGATATAGAGTTAATACAGACGTGTTATTATTGATAGAGTTAATACAGACGTGTTGTTATTGATAGAGTTAATACAGATGTGTTGTTATTGATAGAGTTAATACAGACGTGTTATTATTGATATAGAGTTAATACAGACGTGTTGTTATTGATAGAGTTAATACAGACGTGTTGTTATTGATATAGAGTTAATACAGACGTGTTATTATTGATATAGAGTTAATACAGACGTGTTATTATTGATAGAGTTAATACAGACGTGTTGTTATTGATATAGAGTTAATACAGACGTGTTGTTATTGATATAGAGTTAATACAGACGTGTTGTTATTGATATAGAGTTAATACAGACGTGTTAATATTGATATAGAGTTAATACAGACGTGTTATTATTGATAGAGTTAATACAGACGTGTTATTATTGATAGAGTTAATACAGACGTGTTGTTATTGATAGAGTTAATACAGACGTGTTATTATTGATATAGAGTTAATACAGACGTGTTGTTATTGATATAGAGTTAATACAGACGTGTTAATATTGATATAGAGGCGAGGCCTGAAGGAGTCCTCACAGAAACACAGGTCCAGTCCTGGGGAAGTCTGTCTGAAATGACACTGTCCTCAGCAGCACTAGAGCACAGGTGTGTGCTCTAGTGCTGCTGAGGACAGGTGTGTGCTCTAGTGCTGCTGAGGACAGGTGTGTGCTCTAGTGCGGCTGAGGACAGGTGTGTGCTCTAGTGCTGCTGAGCACAGGTGTGTGCTCTAGTGCTGCTGAGCACAGGTGTGTGCTCTAGTGCTGCTGAGCACAGGTGTGTGCTCTAGTGCTGCTGAGGACAGGTGTGTGATCTAGTGCTGCTGAGGACAGGTGTGTGATCTAGTGCTGCTGAGCACAGGTGTGTGCTCTAGTGCTGCTGAGCACAGGTGTGTGCTCTAGTGCTGCTGAGCACAGGTGTGTGCTCTAGTGCGGCTGAGCACAGGTGTGTGCTCTAGTGCGGCTGAGCACAGGTGTGTGCTCTAGTGCTGCTGAGCACAGGTGTGTGCTCTAGTGCTGCTGAGGACAGGTGTGTGCTCTAGTGCTGCTGAGGACAGGTGTGTGCTCTAGTGCTGCTGAGGACAGGTGTGTGCTCTAGTGCTGCTGAGGACAGGTGTGTGCTCTAGTGCTGCTGAGCACAGGTGTGTGATCTAGTGCTGCAGAACAGTTTCCTGTCGGTTCAGAATAAATGTTTCCAGAAGCAGCTGTGTTGAAACTCCAGAAACAAACAGAGCCTTATTTAGAGTTACACTCTCTCCCTCAGATGAAGAGGAAGATGATGAGGGTCTGTCTGCCAGTGCTGATGAAGACGAGGAGGACTCAGCAGGAAGTGAGTCGGACTCTGACAGCGGACCGGACTTGGCTCGAGGAAAAGGAAACGTGGAGACGAGCTCCGACGAAGATGAGGAAGATGAGGTGGAGGCGGCCCTGAGACGAGAGGAAGAGGAGATTGAACACGACTGGGGCGAGCTGTGCAAGGACGCCCCCAGGACCGAACAGGTACTGGTCACATGAAACAGCAGGTCTCGGATGGATGAGTTTCGGTTTTAGTTGGATTAAAACAGGTTTTAGATAGATTAGAACAAGTTTTAGATGGATTTGAACAGGTTTTAGTTGAATTAGAAAACCCTGATCAGATTTTCTGAGTTCTGACCTGTCCTTGTGTCTTTCTCGTGTCCAGGTGTCCCGTCGTTTGGCTGTGTGCAACATGGACTGGGACCGGATCAAGGCCAAAGACCTGCTGGCCCTGTTCCAGTCCTTCAGTCCTAAAGGTGGTGCTGTCCTGTCAGTGAAGGTCTGTGTCTGAACTGTCCCAGAACAGAGTCAGGAGGGACTCAGAACTCAGAGTCTGTTTCTGTTTCAGATCCTCATGTCGGACTTTGGTCGAGAGCGTCTGCAGCAGGAGACGAGCCAGGGCCCAAAAGAGCTGAGAGCACTGCCCGATGACTCGGAGGACGACACCGAGGAGGAAAAGTACGTCAGGCTTTACTTTAACGAATACATTTGAGAGTATTCGTTAAAACAAGTTAACAGAGGATATTAGGTTAATGGTGACTTTACCTGGGTCTCTCGACATTTGGTCTGGTCTAGTCTAAACCCCTGGATCTGGTCTAATCCCTGGGTCTAGTCTAACCCCTGGGTCTGGTCTAACCCCTGGGTCTGGTCTAACCCCTGGGTCTGGTCTAACCCCTGGGTCTGGTCTAACCCCTGGGTCTGGTCTAACCCCTGGGTCTAGTCTAATCACTGGGTCTGGTCTAACCCGTGGGTCTGGTCTAACCCCTGTGTCTGGTCTGGTCTAACCTCTGGGTCTGGTCTGGTCTAACCCCTGGGTCTGATTTGGTCTAACCCCTGGGTCTGGTCTGGTCTAACCTAACCCCTGGGTCTGGTCTGGTCTGGTCTAACCCCTGGGTGTGGTCTAACCCCTGGGTCTGGTCTGGTCTAATCCGAGCGTGTGGTCTGGCCTAACCCCTGGGGCTGGTCTGGTCTGGTCTAACTCCTGGGTCTGGGCTGCTCTAATCCCTGGGTGTGGTCTGCAGGGTCTACAGGGAGAAGCTGCGTGATTATCAGTTCAAGCGTCTGAAGTACTACTTTGCGGTGGTGGAGTGTGACAGCAGCGACACAGCGGCTCAGATCTACTCCGAGTGCGACGGCTTTGAGTACGAGAGCAGCTGCTCCGTCCTGGACCTCAGGTCAGACCCCTGACCCTTCATCTCTGACCCCTGACCCTTAAACCCTCTGCTGACGTCTGACTGTCTCTGACCAGAACAGGTTTATCCCCGACGACATAACGTTTGAGGACGAGCCCAAAGACGAGGCGTCAGATGTGAACCTGTCGTCCTACACTCCCAACCTGTTCACCAGCGCCGCCTCGTCCACCTCCAAGGTACGCTCCTGTGTCCCATTTATGCTCCACCTTCAAGTTACTCTCCCCTGTGTCCCATTTATGTTCCACCTCCAAGTTACCTGTGTCCCATTTGTAAAAAAATAATAATATCTGTGTGAACAAAATTCACAAATGCATGGAAAGTACAAGTTTAAATCCACCTAAAACCTGTTTAAATCCACCTAAAACCTGTTTAAATCCACCTAAAACCTGTTCAAATTCATCTAAAACCTGTCTGAAACCTAAATCCTTCAGGTCCAGTTGACGTGGGACGAGACGGATCACGAGCGGGTTACAGCCTTAAACAGAAATTTCAACAAAGACGAGCTCCTGAACATGGACTTTAAGGCTTACCTGGCCTCCTCCAGCGACGAAGAGGAGGAAGAGGAGGAAGATGCAGGGAACACAGGTCAGACGTCCGCAGACACTCCTGTTCGTTTGGACCAAAGAGTCTGACTGTTGACTGTTTAACAGAAAACCCAGCGACAGCAGCAGGTGACGATGAGGAGGAGAGGAAGAGTAAGAAACACAGCGAGGAGCAGCTGAGTAAATACAGAGAGCTGCTGAAGGCCATCCAGGAGAAAGAGAAGCAGCAGAAACAGGACCGAGACATGGAGATGGAGGTCACATGGGTCCCAGGTACAGACACTGCCCTAAACTCTGATCTAATCCTAGACTGAGGAGCACGTTCTGGAGCTGCAACTGTGCACGAGAGAGGTTCAGAGCTGCTGAAGAGCCCCCTCTGAGGTCAGACGAAGAGGGGCTGAGGTCAGACTGAGAGGGGCTGAGGTCAGACTGAGCAGAGCTGAGGTCAGACTGGAGCAGGGCTGAGGTCAGACTGAGAGGGCCTGAGGTCAGACTGGAGCAGGGCTGAGGTCAGACTGAGAGGGCCTGAGGTCAGACTGAGAGGGCCTGAGGTCAGACTGAGCGGGGCTGAGGTCAGACTGAGAGGGCCTGAGGTCAGACTGAGAGGGGCTGAGGTCAGACTGAGAGGGCCTGAGGTCAGACTGAGCGGGGCTGAGGTCAGACAGAGAGGGGCTGAGGTCAGACAGAGAGGGGCTGAGGTCAGACTGAGAGGGGCTGAGGTCAGACTGAGCAGAGCTGAGGTCAGACTGGAGCAGGGCTGAGGTCAGACTGAGAGGGCCTGAGGTCAGACTGAGCAGGCCTGAGGTCAGACTGAGAGGGCCTGAAGTCAGACTGAGCGGGGCTGAGGTCAGACTGAGAGGGCCTGAGGTCAAACGGAGTGAGGCTGAGGTCTTCTTAGTCTTTCTGTTTTTGCCACTAATAAGAAGCTGCATTTGAAGATTATTGCTGCTGGCTCCTGATTGGTGGATGTATAAACCTCTGGTGCAGGTCTGAAGGAGAACGCGGAGCAGCTGCTGAAGAAGAGACTGAGACAAATCTGCAGAAGAAGAAGGAGAAGAAGAAACAGAAGACGAGAAAACAGGTCTGAACTAGGACTAGGACCAGGACTATGACCAGACCAGGACCTGCTCTGACTGGTACTGTGTGTTACAGGGAGCAGAGGCTGACCTGAGTGATGAAGACGATGATGTTCCTTCAGACGTGGACCTGAGTGACCCGTTCTTCTCTGAGGAGCTGTCGGCTGCAGGTCAGACCCACGCTTTCTTTTTATGAAGCTGTGTCAATGATCCATTAGTTTTTTTAAACTGCTCTGATCCAAGTCCAGACTGACTTTTATCCTTGTCGTCTCTAAAACCAGTCACACTCCACCACTAACTCCTTTAAGTGAATGTCAGGGTTCAGGCCGTTGGCTTTTATTCATAATTAGGAGCTAATGATGCAGAATTAGTATAAATACTAGGGATGCACCGAAAATTCAGCCACCGAACATTTTCGGCCGAAAATGGCCCAAAAGTGCATTTTCGGTTTTCGGCCGAAAGACTTTTATCACCGAAACAATACGGCCGAAATGTTGTGATGACGCAAACAGAAATCGCAACCTGCACGTGCTTGTCTGAAGTAACATGTCTGTGGTGTGGATGTATTTCAGTATATCTGGTAAAAACACACGGACGCGGTGGAACAGCACTTTCTACATGTTGCAAAGCCTCTTTGCACAAAAGCGAGTCTTGGCTGCTTATAGCGCAGACCACGAGCTCCCCGCGACATTTACTTCACACCAGTGGGTCTTAATAGAGAACATTCTCTTTCTTCTTGGCCCCTTTGAGCAGCTAACTAAAGAGATCAGCTCCTCTGATGCATCTGTAGCTGACGTTATTCCTTTGATCGCAGCACTGAAGGGTCTCGTAAGCGAAAATGTTGAGACGGACCACGGAGTGAAAACAATAAAAAGTACACTCTTAGAGTCTGTCAGCACACGTTGAGATCTATTCGGATCCTCTGCACTTCATCGCGACTGTACTTGATCCGCGTTATAAAGACCATTACTTGGATGCGGAAATAAAGCAGCGCGCACTAGAAATGCCGCGATGGATGCGGAGAACCCGCGTGGAGACAGACACGGAGCAGCGTCCAACGCAGGAGGAGATCAGAGCGCAGAAAAAAAGACTTGTCTCTCTGCACCAGATGAGGGGCATGCACCCTCGTTGTGTAATATGTTCAGTGAAATCCTGCCTCAAATAATAACAGTTAGTCTAATCCGTTCTTATTCTACTATATTGTATATATCAGATTGTCATATTTCTGCTAGATATTTTTTAATTTGAAAAAAAAAATGTTTATTTATGCACTGGCACTATTTAAATACACTCTAAAATCTTTCTATAATGTCAGGCAGATGATTTATAAATAGCACTTTTCCACCTAGTAGGCACTCAAAGCGCTTTTTAAATGTACTTGATCTAAATGCACTTTGTTTTTTTGAGGGAAAATGTAATTTTAAAACCTTTCTGCAGGCCAGTAGGTCTGTACATTATTATTTAATGTACACATGAGTGGGATCAAATTAAACATTGTAGTTTAATAATTCTATTATATATTGTGCATTGTTCCAATGTGCTAAGTAAGTATTTGCATAATTTGTAATGATTTATTCTTTGAATCTTTAATATTAATTTATGCAATTGCAATGCCTTGATTTTAGTTCATTTCTTTCGGTGTTTCGGGTTTTGGCCAAGAATTTTCCTTTCGGTGCATCTCTAATAAATACTAGTAAATACTGTTAGACCAGATATAATTCACACAGAACTGATATAGGCCCGAGGACCTCAGGTTGGACAGTCTTTTCCAAACCACATTGTGACGTCTCTGACAGCGATGAACAGATGGTGAAGCCCATATAAGGTAGTAATAATTACATTTCCTGTTTCCTGTTGAGTCAGACCGGAAGAAGAAACCCAAGAAGAAGAAGAAGAAGGATGAGGAGAGGACAGAGGAGGAGGAAGAGGAGCTGCAGAGACAGAAGGTCAGACACTAACTTTATTTATTCTGCTTATCATTTATATTTAAAATAATAATTAACAATGACTAATCATTCAATCAGAAAGATTTGAACAGAGGAACATTTCTACTTTTATTTGAACTATTAATATTAAATAAAAAGCTCTTGAATCAAATATTCAAACACAGATTGAGAGTGCACTGACTTAACAACAGACCTCACTGTAAACCAGACTTCAGGTCCTCGGAAACTCAGCTCAGAAAAACAACTCAAACAAATTAGTCCTGACTTTTCTGTCTCCTCTCTGTCTCCCTGGTCCTGTCCCTGGTCCTGGTCCTGTCCCTGGTCCCGGTCTTGGTCTGGTCCAGGCGCAGATGGAGCTGCTGATGGAGGACGACGCAGACGAGGCTCGGCACAAACACTTCGACTTCGACCGAATTGTGGAGCAACAGAATCTGAGCAAAAACAAACGGAAGAGGCTGAAGAAGTCCGGCCTGCAGCCCCAGGAAGACCACTTTCAGGTGAGACCTGCTTAGACCAGAGTAGTTTAGATTTAGAACTGTTCCAGACTGGGTTCAGTCTTGTATTAGTTTAGATCTTGTTTAGGTCTGGTTAGTTTCTGGGTTTAGAGCCTGGTCTCTCTTCAGTCTTAGTTCAGGTCTTAGTCCTGTTATTCCCTGTTTTTTCCTGTTTTCTGGTCTTTATTAAGTCTTGGTTCAGTCATGTTTTCTGCAGGTTTTCCCTGGTTTTCAGTCACTCCTCTCTCTCCTCAGGTGGATGTGGCCGACCCTCGGTTCCAGGCGGTCTACACCTCGTCTTTGTTCAACCTGGACCCGACTCATCCTAATTTCAAACGGACTAAAGGCACTGAGAGCCTGCTGCAAGAGAAACAGCGCCGCCGACAGGACACTCAGGGTAATTACTTTCATGAGTCTGGACCTGGTCTAAGACTGGACTTGGACTGTCTGGATTTTGTGTGTTGTCTAATGTATCAGGTGCTGCCTTGGTCTTGATACTCTCTGGTCTCAGACTTGGTCTTGGTCCGACAAACAATAAAATACAGTTAGCTTCCTGGTCCTCCCAAAAGCTCCTCCGATTGGCTGACACTGATCATGTGATTTCCATGTCATTCCCAAACCCTACAGAGTCTCTGGATCGCGTTACTACGACAACGACACAGTCCATGGTTTCCTCGACAACGACCACAGATGCTGCAGCTGTTTCCACGACAACGACATCAGAGAAGAGCGGTCTGGACCCGGGTTTGTCGCAGCTCGTCAAGTCCATCAAGAGCAAGACACAGCAGTTTCAGGCTCGAAAGAAGCCCCGCCCACAGTGAGGTCCACACAGGACCAGACCAGGACCAGACCAGGACCAGACCAAGACCAGACCAGACCAGACCCAGACCCGGAACTAACAACAGACCGTTTAAATGTATTTTCTGATATATTTCTTTTATAAAAGGCTCTAAAGGTGTCTGTCTCTCCACATTCACTGTTTCAAGTCCAATGTAAGATTTTTCTCAAAGTGCAGTGGAATAAAAATATTTCATATTTCTGTGTCTCTCTGGAAATGACTTTAAAAAGAATTGTTTTTTACATTTTTGGGTGACATTAACCTCTTCAGTTTCATCTTGATGGTGTTTAATGAAACTTTTTAGAGAAACATTTTATGGAAAAATTAAACAGAAACGTGTCTTATTTTAAATGAAAGAAAGTTCTGTGATTTTTCAGTGTTTTGTACATGACAAGTTTATTTGTCCATTGTCCAGAGTCACTGCAGGAACCTGAAGAAATCATGAAGCTTAGATTTTTAAAAACAGTTAAGTGTTGATCAGAGGTTCACGGAATAAAAACAGGCAAAATATAATAAAGAAAATGTGTAAATTCTTTTTTCCATTTGGTGAAAAACATGAAATAAAACTCACCAGGATATAATAAAATAAAGCTTTACGTCATAAAGTTTGCGTCTGTTTTTACTGAAAGGCACCACAAACTCTTTTATTCAGTTCTTTATTTAGTTTCATAAACATTCTTTACATTATTCAGTTTCCAGTGAAAATTATTTAAAAAAATTACAGCTTTAAATCTTGGAAAAGTTCAAAATAGAAAAGAAAAACTAAATGTTTTCAGTTTGCAAAGTGCACATTAGTCGCTCTGTACTCCCCCTGCTGGACATGTCTGGACCCGGAATCAGGTTTATTTCTGTGGTTTTACTGGGAAACAGGAAGTACTGAGCAAACATGAAGCTGAAAGCACTGGTGCAGTCCAAACCAAGTCCTGATCCCAGCACCAGACTCAGGGTTAGATCTCGGAGATTCAGAAACTAGAAATGAGAATGGAATGGATTTTCACCTAATCACAAGAAAGACATGGACTAATAAAGCAGCTGTACCAGGACAGACTTGGTCTAAAATCTGAAGTCTCAAAAAAGTGGTCCTGCACATTTATTTTTCTTTGTTTAATTTTTTTCACATAATTTTCATTTTAAAGTGAATCAGTGGATCTGGATCACGGTCCTGGATCACGGTCCTGGATTACGGTCCTGGATACTCAAAGACGGCGGCGGCTCCCATCCCGGTCCCGATGCACATGGACACCACTCCGTACGCCCTGAACACAGAAAACTATATTTACAGAAAATAATGACCAACAAATGAGAACTAAAAGAGGGAACAATTCAAAACGTGAAAGTTGTGTTTTATGGAACTGCGTTAAAAAGGTGCACTATATTTTATAAAATGTATAAGAAAAATAATGTAGCACATGAACAATTCTGTAAAAGAGGTAAAAAACATATTAGAACAGTTTCACATAAGCCCTGCGTATGACCGACCGGCGTTTCCTGCGGCGGAGCTCGTGCAGCAGCGTGACGACCTGTCGGGCCCCGGTGCAGCCCAGAGGGTGTCCCAGAGCGATGGCGCCGCCGTTAGGGTTCACTTTCTCCAACGGGATGCCCAGCTTCTCAACACAGTACACCGCCTGGAGGCAGACACTTATCAGTACACCTGAATACCTCACCTGTCTTTGAACTCCTGATTAAATAAAGGTTAAATAAATAAAAAACTCACCTGTCTCTGATCTCACCTGACTCACTCGTCTCTCCTGCCTTTATACTCACCTGTCTCTAATCTCACCTGTCTCACCTGTCTTTATCTCACCTGTCTCTGATCTCACCTGTCTCTGATCTCACCTGACTCACCCGTCTCTCCTGCCTTTATATTCACCTGTCTCTGATCACAACTGACTCACCTGTCTTTATCTCACCTGTCTCTGATCTCACCTGACTTTGATCGCACCTGACTCACCTGTCTTTGAACTCACCTGACTCACCTGTCTTTGAACTCACCTGACTGGCAAACGCCTCATTGATTTCAAACACATCGATATCGTCCACCTTTAGCCCTGAGGACAACACAGATAATTAAAAACTGTAAAAATTTAAAAACATGTACAGCATCAACGTGAGAGTGGCCTAGAGGGATCAGAACAGGTTTTAGTTGGATTTTAACAGGTCTTGGTTGGCTTTAGAAGGATCAGAACAGGTTTTAGTTGGATTTTAACAGGTCTTGGTTGGCTTTAGAAGGATCAGAACAGGTTTTAGTTGGATTTGAACAGACCTGCTCTCTCCAGAGCTGCAGGGATGGCTAATGCTGGTCCGATGCCCATGACGTCAGGAGGGACCCCAACCACAGCACTCGCCCTGAGGACCCCCAGAACCGGCAAACCCAGAGCCTGGACCACCGACCGCCGACCGAGGAGCACCGCCGCCGCGCCGTCACTAACCTGAGAGCTGTTACCTGAACACAACGCACACCTGAGAGCTGTTACCTGAACACAACGCACACCTGAGAGCTGTTACCTGAACACAACGCACACCTGAGAGCTGTTACCTGAACACAACACACACCTGAGAGCTGTTACCTGAACACAACACTCACCTGAGAGCTGTTACCTGAACACAACTCACACCTGAGAGCTGTTGCCTGAACACAACACACACCTGAGAGCTGTTGCCTGAACACAACACACGCCTGAGAGCTGTTACCTGAACACAACGCACACCTGAGAGCTGTTACCTGAACACAACGCACACCTGAGAGCTGTTACCTGAACACAACACTCACCTGAGAGCTGTTGCCTGAACACAACAGACGCCTGAGAGCTGTTGCCTGAACACAACACACACCTGAGAGCTGTTACCTGAACACAACGCACACCTGAGAGCTGTTACCTGAACACAACACTCACCTGAGAGCTGTTACCTGAACACAACACTCACCTGAGAGCTGTTGCCTGAACACAACACACGCCTGAGAGCTGTTACCTGAACACAACACACACCTGAGAGCTGTTGCCTGAACACAACACACGCCTGAGAGCTGTTACCTGAACACAACGCACACCTGAGAACTGTTACCTGGGGCCTGTTTCAATAAGGAGGTTCAACCAACTCCGAGTTAAAACTTGAACTCTGAGTTGACTTACCTTGAGATGGGAAACTCTGAGTTTTCGGTTACAGATCAGCTGAAATTGGTTAGTTCAATCAACTCTAAGTTGATTGACTCTGAGTTAAGCGCGTGCACCACAACTATAAAAAGTCATTATCAATGGAGCGCAGATATTATGAGTCACCATGGCAACGGCGCCAGACAAAAAGAGGTCTTCATATTTTTCACCAGCAGAACTGGATGTGCTTATGCAAGCATATGGAGAGTACGAACATATATTTAAAAAAAGCAACACGGCTGCAGCGAAGGAGAGTTAGCGTGGGAGAAAATAGCTGCTCGAGTCAATGCGTAGGTTTACATTTGAATTACTGTTATACAGTGTTGTGTGTAATTAATTACTAAGTAATCTAAAAAACTTTTAGTTCTAACTAACTAAAGTTAACTAAAGTTTTTAGTTACAGTTCTGTAATATAATTAAAGGGATTACTCCGTAATTTAAAGTAAAATCTGATGTAATTGCATTAAATGCTGCATAGACTATAAAGCAATTCTGTATAAAATAATAGTGGATTTAACATCAAATTTTAAAAGATATATTTTTTCAAGATTAATTCATGCAATTGTATGTTTATTTGAAAGCATTAAAAGTGCAGTTTCTTGTCTCTCCTTGTATTGTTCAAGTGGTTGATGTTGATATGGGATTTAGAAAGTAATTAGTAACAAGTAGACCAAGACTTTATAGAGATAGTAATTATTACATTAATTCAACCTTATTTTAATTTTCATGTAGGTGCAATCCTGCAGGTGTTAAAAGAACATGGCAGCAGCTGAAAATGAAATATAAAACGTAATTCAATCAGGTAAGGCTTGAGCATATCATGGTTGTAGTCTACCTGACTTTACTAACATTTGACATATTAAATAACTGAATAGCATCCAGTGTCTAGCAGTGCCCAGGAAACAACACAAACATTCTGAAAAAGCGCTTAAGAGCGAGGCACACTTTCCTTACAACTCTGCAAACAGTAGCCTTACTAATATGTTCTGCATCCCGATGTTATACAGAAAACTACCATTTGCAAAGAAACGTAATGCAACGCAAAGCATCTGCTCGGATGTAAGAGCACGCGATGGCTGATATTTCTGATGTAAGGATGGATGAGATTATGGATGTATCTTATTGACTGTAAAGAAAAACGGGTACCGCTCAAATAAAAATGAATATGGATATGACAAAAATCCACTCTGGGCCTCAAAATCCTCTCCCGACGTAAATGTAACTCCCCACGGATTAATGCAGCCTCTTCATCCACAGGATCGTCCATAAAAGGACATGCCATTTCATTCACTTTAATTTGATCCGCTCTGCGTGACTGAAATGTGCGCAATGAATGAATGTATCGAAAGAATGAATGAGGTGTTTAAATACCACTTCCTCTTTAAAAGGGGAGGACACACGAAATAAACTCTGGGTTTACTGAAGAAAACCTGCTCCCGACCAGGTTAGGTTCACAGAGTAAGTTACCATGGTAACTGACTCTGAGTATAAGTTACCTCTCTTTCAGAAACGGGCTTGACTTACTCTGCTTTCTTGGGGTTGATTTACCTCCCATTCTGAAACGAAAAACCCAGAGTTTCCCTCATTTCAGGGTTAACATACTCAGAGTTTTCACTTAACCTCCTTTCTGAAACAGGCCCCTGAACACGACACTCACCTGAGAACTGTTACCTAAACACGACGCACACCTGAGAACTGTTACCTAAACACGACACTCACCTGAGAGCTCCTACCTGAACACAACACTCACCTGAGAGCTGTTGCCTGAACACAACACACACCTGAGAGCTGTTGCCTGAACACAACGCACGCCTGAGAGCTGTTACCTGAACACAACGCACACCTGAGAGCTGTTACCTGAACACAACACTCACCTGAGAGCTCCTACCTGAACACAACACTCACCTGAAAGCTGTTACCTGAACACAACACTCACCTGAGAGCTGTTACCTGAACCCAATGCACACCTGAGAGCTGTTACCTGAACACAACACACGCCTGAGAGCTGTTACCTGAACACAACACTCACCTGAGAGCTGTTACCTGAACACAACACACACCTGAGAGCTGTTACCTGAACACAACACACACCTGAGAGCTGTTACCTGAACACAACACACACCTGAGAGCTGTTGCCTGAACACAACACACGCCTGAGAGCTGTTACCTGAACACAACACTCACCTGAGAGTTCCTACCTGAACACAACACTCACCTGAGAGCTGTTACCTGAACACAACACTCGCCTGAGAGCTGTTACCTGAACACAACACACACCTGAGAGCTGTTACCTGAACACAACACTCGCCTGAGAGCTGTTACCTGAACACAACACTCACCTGAGAGCTGTTACCTGAACACAACACACACCTGAGAGCTGTTACCTGAACACAACACACACCTGAGACGTACCTGCGGTGGTTGAGCCGTCCGGTGAAAAGGCCGGTCGGAGTTTGGCGAGGCCCTCAGGTGACGTACCGACTCTGATGCCTTCGTCCTTTTGGACCAGAACCTCGCGCTCGTCTCCGTTTGGATCCAGAACTTTAGTCCTAACTGGAACAATCTCCTGCTCGAACAAACCCAGAGCCTGAGCCTGCGCCGCTCTACAACACAAGACCTGCTTAGACCTGATTTAGTCCTGGTTTAGTCCTGGTTTAGACCTGGTTTAGACCTGGTTTGGGTCTTACTTCTGGTGGGAGCTGACGGCGAAGGCGTCTTGTTTTTCTCGTGAAATTCCAAATCTCTCTGCAACATTTTCAGACGTGATTCTGAAAAAGACATTCTCATTAGTTGGATTTAAAAAGGTTTTAGTTGGATTTGAACATGTTTTAGTTGGTTTAGACCAGGTTTTAGCAGGACTAACCCCATGGGGATGACACAATCCCGGGCCTGCTCCACGTCCGAGAGCCGACAGCTGAGGTCTCCTGGATTCTCCATCGAACGAAGGGACATGCTCTCGACTCTGTTAAACACAAACGAGACAGAAGGAAACACCAGAGCCTCAGCTTGTCTCCTTCAGTAACCGTCTGTATTAAAGGTAAAACACAGGTGAGCCCGAGGGTCTAAACCACGGCAGGTACATCTCCATCAGCAGGAACCCCCCCCGTACAGTTCAAATGAACAGCGTCTGGTTACGTTTAGAAGTGGAAAATATCTGGAGGAACGGCTCAGTCTTTTGTGTTCTGTGGATGTTGAAGTAATATCCTCTGACCCGACGTATTAACCTCTGACCTGATGTAGACGTATAACCTCTGACCTGATATAAACAGATAACCTCTGACCTGATATAGACTGATAACCTCTGACCTGATGTAGACAGATAACCTCTGACCTGATGTAGACGTATAACCTCTGACGTAATGTAGACGTATAACCTCTGACCTGATGTAGACGTATAACCTCTGACGTAATGTAGACGTATAACCTCTGACCTGATGTAGACGTATAACCTCTGACGTAATGTAGACGTATAACCTCTGACCTGATGTAGACAGATAACCTCTGACCTGATATAAACAGATAACCTCTGACCCGATATAAACAGATAACCTTTGACCTGATGTAGACTGATAACCTCTGACCTGATGTAGACTGATAACCTCTGACCTGATGTAAACTGATAACCTCTGACCTGATGTAAACTGATAACCTCTGACCTGATGTAGACTGATAACCTCTGACCTGATGTAGACTGATAACCTCTGACCTGATATAAACAGATAACCTTTGACCTGATGTAGACTGATAACCTCTGACCTGATGTAAACTGATAACCTCTGACCTGATGTAGACTGATAACCTCTGACCTAATGTAGACGTATAACCTCTGACCTGATGTAAACAGATAACCTCTGACCTGATGTAAACAGATAACCTCTGACCTGATGTAAACAGATAACCTCTGACCTGACGTAAACAGATAACCTTTGACCTGATGTAGACTGATAACCTCTGACCTGATGTAGACTGATAACCTTTGACCTGATGTAGACTGATAACCTCTGACCTGATGTAAACTGATAACCTCTGACCTGATGTAGACTGATAACCTCTGACCTGATATAAACTGATAACCTCTGACCTAATGTAGACGTATAACCTCTGACCTGATGTAAACAGATAACCTCTGACCTGATGTAAACAGATAACCTCTGACCTGATGTAAACAGATAACCTCTGACCTGATGTAGACTGATAACCTCTGACCTGATGTAAACTGATAACCTCTGACCTGATGTAGACTGATAACCTCTGACCTAATGTAGACGTATAACCTCTGACCTGATGTAAACAGATAACCTCTGACCTGATGTAAACAGATAACCTCTGACCTGATGTAAACAGATAACCTCTGACCTGACGTAAACAGATAACCTTTGACCTGATGTAGACTGATAACCTCTGACCTGATGTAGACTGATAACCTTTGACCTGATGTAGACTGATAACCTCTGACCTGATGTAAACTGATAACCTCTGACCTGATGTAGACTGATAACCTCTGACCTGATATAAACTGATAACCTCTGACCTAATGTAGACGTATAACCTCTGACCTGATGTAAACAGATAACCTCTGACCTGATGTAAACAGATAACCTCTGACCTGATGTAAACAGATAACCTCTGACCTGATGTAAACAGATAACCTCTGACCTGATGTAGACTGATAACCTCTGACCTGATATAAACTGATAACCTCTGACCTAATGTAGACGTATAACCTCTGACCTGATGTAAACAGATAACCTCTGACCTGATGTAAACAGATAACCTCTGACCTGATGTAAACAGATAACCTCTGACCTGATGTAGACTGATAACCTCTGACCTGATATAAACTGATAACCTCTGACCTAATGTAGACGTATAACCTCTGACCTGATGTAAACAGATAACCTCTGACCTGATGTAAACAGATAACCTCTGACCTGATGTAAACAGATAACCTCTGACCTGATGTAGACTGATAACCTCTGACCTGATGTAAACTGATAACCTCTGACCTGATGTAGACTGATAACCTCTGACCTAATGTAGACGTATAACCTCTGACCTGATGTAAACAGATAACCTCTGACCTGATGTAAACAGATAACCTCTGACCTGATGTAAACAGATAACCTCTGACCTGCGTAAACAGATAACCTTTGACCTGATGTAGACTGATAACCTCTGACCTGATGTAGACTGATAACCTTTGACCTGATGTAGACTGATAACCTCTGACCTGATGTAAACTGATAACCTCTGACCTGATGTAGACTGATAACCTCTGACCTGATATAAACTGATAACCTCTGACCTAATGTAGACGTATAACCTCTGACCTGATGTAAACAGATAACCTCTGACCTGATGTAAACAGATAACCTCTGACCTGATGTAAACAGATAACCTCTGACCTGATGTAGACTGATAACCTCTGACCTGATATAAACTGATAACCTCTGACCTAATGTAGACGTATAACCTCTGACCTGATGTAAACAGATAACCTCTGACCTGATGTAAACAGATAACCTCTGACCTGATGTAAACAGATAACCTCTGACCTGATGTAAACAGATAACCTCTGACCTGATGTAGACGTAATAACCTCTGACCTGATGTAGACTGATAACCTCTGACCTGATGTAAACAGATAACCTCTGACCTGATGTAAACAGATAACCTCTGACCTGATGTAAACAGATAACCTCTGACCTGATGTAAACAGATAACCTCTGACCTGATGTAGACGTAATAACCTCTGACTTGAAGGTGCTGCTCAGTGCCATAATTAAACCTAAAGCATTACAGAGGTTAAATTGTGTGTTCACTGACCCACAGGCGAGACCCAGGTCCATTGATCCGCTCCGAATGGCTCCTGCACACACACAAACACACTGCATTATGGGTAAAACGTAATCTGCAAAGAGTGTTTCTAAATAGCATTTAGCTCAGCTCCTGGGGTTTATTGCTGTTGTACAGTCACTTCCTGTTTGTGTGGTTAATTATGAATCAAAAATCTAATGTTTGTTTTTTCTCTGAAAGTAAAAGACTTTATTCTCTGACACTCATCTTGACTAAAGTGACTCAGTGAGAACAGGTCTGGAACAGGTCTATGATGAGTCAGTGTTGTACCTGAGATGTTGAGCAGAGCCTGGAGTCCAGATGAACACTGTCTGTTCACCGTGTACACAGGGACCGAGTCTGGGAACCCACTGGGACCAGAACAAGACCAGGGTTAGACCGGGGTTGGCTCGATGTTAGACCGGGGTTAGACCGGGGTTAGACCAGAGTGAGACCAGAGTGAGATCAGAGTGAGATCAGAGTGAGACCAGAGTGAGATCAGAGTGAGACCAGAGTGAGACCAGAGTGAGACCAGAGTGAGATCAGAGTGAGACCAGAGTGAGATCAGAGTGAGACCAGAGTGAGACCAGAGTGAGATCAGAGTGAGATCAGAGTGAGACCAGAGTGAGATCAGAGTGAGACCAGAGTGAGATCAGAGTGAGACCAGAGTGAGACCAGAGTAAGCGCGTGAACAAACACAGACCTGAGGAAGTGGGCGACTCGGGCCATGACTGCTCCGGCTCCAGGCTGCAGCACGTTCCCTAAAACAACAAACACCAACAACACCAACACGAACAACAACAGAAGCATCAGAAAAAGAACAAGTTAAGATTAAACAGAAACATAGTGACTTTAGTAACAACTGCATTAACAAAACAGGGTCTAGATGGATTTAAACAGGATTTACTTGGACATGAACAGGTTTAGTCTGAGGAAAAGCAGTAGGTAAAGTTCTGACCCACACAGATGTCTCCGAGTCGGTCCGGACTCAGACCCACGTCTGAAAGAACGGCCACCATCACAGAACTCAGCAGCTCGTCTGGAGTTGTGTCCTGCAGAGACAGGGTTAGACCAGGACTAGACCAGAATTAAAGCAGGACTAAACCAGGAGTGAGCCTGACCTTAAACGAGCCTCTCTTGGCCTTCCCGATCGCGGTCCTGAGTCCGTGAACCAGGACCACATCGTCGGGACTGTCTGAGGCCGCGGAGCCGCAGGGAGAGGCTCTGAGGCCGGCTGTGTCTACGGCCCGATCCGGGGTTTGTCCCGGAGGACAGAGATGTCCCGAGAGAACCTGCAGACGGCGCATTTTAGTCCAAATCCAGCAAGAACTCCTGAAGCGAAGGGAGCGGAAGTGGACTCTGGTTTGTTTACAACAGTCGACGGACAGCGCGGAGGGACAAACATAACCGAGACGTCTCGGGACTTGATCCTTTTAAAGAGTTTTTTTTAGTCACCGTTTAAAGCGAGTCGAGGCAGAAGCACCTAGACAAAAAAGCCGTAACAATTGCATTTCCCTGTAATCATTTATTTATACTTTTATCACCTTCATGAAGCATGAGAGAATTATTGTTGTTCATAGATCGACAGAGAAGTGTAAGAAAAAGGCGGGACATGTCAGACTCTGATATGTTTGCTCAACCTACAAAGCACAATAAGACCAGGGACCATGAGTCTGTGAACAACTTTTTCTGAATTCTGCTCTAGTGAAGGTGTAGTCTGGACCATTTCTATAAAAGGAAAACAAAGTCCTTAAATACAAGACTGTTTGAGTAAAAGTAGTTTTTATTAAACATGGTTAAGGCCACGGTCACACATTCAGCTGGAAACATCAACATACAGACAAAAGACTGGAGTCTGAGGAGACCAGAGTCCAGGCTAAACCTCGTCCAGACTGGACTAAATAGAAAATAAAGTAAAACTAAACAAGAAATGTAGACCTTCGGTTTTTCACAATAAAAAAAATCTTTCAGTTTTACATAAATCCTTTTTATAGATTTTTACAAAACGTCCAAATGTTTTCACTTTTATGAAATAATCAGAGGTGATATAAATTTATAAAAAAAAGTCAGAAACAGTTTGACTTCAAGTGTTCTTCAGCAGCGCCTTGTCTGCTCCAAACTCCTCCAAACAGTCCCACCACAGTCTCAGATTATCCAAGCAAAAAGTCCCCCCCCGGACCCCCGTCTCGTTGGTATTATGCGTAGAATATGAGCTCTGGGATCTGCCCCCCCTGGACCCCTGTCCCGTTGGTGCTGTCAGACGAACATTGGAACTGGAAGGTGACCTTCCCACACTGCACCTCGGTCATGCCCTCTTGTCCGAAGTAGCTGAGCTCGTTTCCGTCCAGGACGACGCTGGCCGTGTAGAAGGTGTCGGGCTCGATCTGAACCGGGTTTTCGAAGAAGACGGGGAAGGTGTTGCTGGAGCCGTCGGAGAAGTACTTGATGAGCCTGTGGGCCATGGACACACCCTGTCGCTTTAGCTCGATCCTGGCGCTGTACTCGGCCGAGCCGCAGCTGGAGCCGTAGAGACCGAAGCCCGCGATGAACACTCGCTTGTCCACGGCGAACTGGATGCTGTCGCAGCGGCCGCGGTACCTCCACTGGTTACTGCGGTAGGCGCAGGACTGGAAACGGTGGCAGCGCTGAGGGGACAGGCCTTTCCTGGGTTTGGTGCAGAACAGCAGGTCCGGTTTGTTGGAGGCGGTGTACCACAGGAAGATGTCGTTGGTCTCGTTGAGCGTAAGGACTCCAGACTGTGCCGCTCCGTTAGCAAAGTCCTCCAGGACCATGGTGGGGACCCGGATCAGGTAGATGGCCTTCCCCAGGACCAGCCGCTTGTTCTCGATGTTGGGGACCAAGTCCTGACGTTGACACTCGGCTTCGGCCCAGTTCAGCGCCGCCTCGAACACCACCATCTCTTTGACGTTGAGTGTTTCCCGGCGGAGGATACTCTCTAGCGTCACGGTGTCGATGTCGCAGAAGCCCTCGGAGCGCAGAGCCAGCTCGGCCTGAGCGTCGATCACCTCCCAGCAGCGCTGCGTCAGCTCCGGCTCCTCGAACAGACAGCTCTGGGACAGCAGCACGCAGGCGTTCTTCGCGCTTAGGCTCGTCTCCAGGAAGTTCACACAGGCTCGGGCCAAATGAGGAACAATGTACTTCTTGGCTGCGTACAGAGTGGCCAGAACCGTATCGGCGCAGAGGTCAATCTCGTCGCAGTAAATGTATCTGAACAAAGGACAAGAGCAGGATCAGAGTTTATTCCTGAAAATATATTATGCTTATGATACGTCTCAACAGCCTCCTTCAGGGAGTCTGACTCTGATTTTAGAATCTGAACTTGTGGGGAAGACGTACTTTAACATGGCCAGAAAAGACGGAGGCTCTACATCAGGGATCCGGATCTCGTCCTGGTCTTCAGCCAGTTCTCCGTAAAACATGGCGTGGAACACAGAGCTCCCCACGGCCAGGACGTACTGCACCCAAACCAGAGAAAAACAGGCTTTAGTCTTAACTTTAGTCTTGGTTTACTCCCCGTTTAGTCTCAGACCAAGGGTCTGTCCTGACTTAAAACCTTTTAAAATTCATCTCTGGTTCATTTCTGATCCAGGCCTAGCTTAGTCCTGGTTATGGCCTGGTTTAATCCTTAATACCTTGTGTCCCGGGACCCTTTGCGTTCCTCCTGGAGGCCCAACCACAAAGTGCACGTCTGCCATCATCTCATTGTTGAACATGACGGAGTTTCTGCTCGAACACAGACACATGTTACAAACGGAGCGGTTCCAGATTTCGTATTATTGGGGGGGGGGTCTTACCTCTCTCGGATGGTGGGGAACAGGCCCTGCCAGCTGCAACCTGCTCCAGGCCCAGTGCTCCCACTGCCGCTGCTGCTCAAGGTCTGGGTCTGGAGGGTGGTGCTGCTGTCGGAGGGGACCAGCTTCTTGGAGGGGTACAGCTCTCCGGCCATCCTCACCCCGGCCCCGTCACAGCAGGGGCCTCGGGGACATGGCTCCGGAGCCTCCTGGGACTAGACCGAACTTTAGAAAGGGACACAAGAGGAAAACCTGGCTTTAGACCATGTTTAAATAGTTTATCAGTCCTGATGTAGTCCTAGTTCAGACTTGTAGGTCTAAACCTGCTTTTAATCCAGTTGTTTATACCTAGTTTAGTTCTGATTTAAACCTGATTTAGTCTTAGGTTTGATTTAATCCCTAGTTTATTTATTGAGCTGATTCTGGGTTGATTAAGTCACACATTTATTACAGTATATTAAATGTTTAGTCCTGGATTTAACCGGATGTTTATTGTTGCTAACGGGGGCTGCTAACTATCGAGCTAGTTAGCAAACCTAATCCTCAAATCACAGATTTCTTTAACAGCATTTAATAAATCGTTTAACACTGAGCAGAATAAATGACGAGACTCTTAAAGATTCCACTGATATGGTAACGTTGTAATTATGTGCAGTAAATTATACGACAGACAATTTTTATAGTTTAAAATACCGCTAGCTGCTCACTTTAGCGGGCTAATGCTAGTGAGTTAGCTGCCGTTAACAGCCGTTATTATGAGTTAGACCTGGATTAAACCAAAAAGACTGTACGGACTTACTTCACAACAGCTCCGCTTTTAAAAAAAAATTAATTCGACTTAAAATCATGTCTTTTCCAGTAAAAACTGGGGTTTCTAGGCTTAGTTTTAAGCAGTCTTCCTCTGTTTAACTCCACATGTTTATAACAGAACACTACCGCCACCAACAGGACCAGACCAGGACTACACCAGGACTACACCAGGTTTAAACCAGGACTACACAGGCCTACACCAGGTCCAGAACTAAACTAGGACTAAACCAGAGGCTTAGTTAAACAGTTTATTAACAATAGTGCAGTTTGTACAGATACATATCTTTTATTAAACAGAAGCTCATCGGTTTGGCCTTTGACAGTCAAACAATATATTATCAATAAATCAATAAATATTTCACACAAGAGATAAACCTCTCAGAGCAGCATTAAATAAAATAATTAACTTCAACTACAATAAATAATACCAAAAGCAGAACTGGGAACAAAAGTCCATTTACATCAGAAATAAGAGTAAACCAGGTCACTTCAGCAACAAAATTCAGTTCAGAAAAAAAAAAAATAAGACTGAAATAATAAAAAGATGTAATAAACTCTTTAGATCTACACCAGACACACTCACAGCTAACATTATTGCAGGTGTGGCTTTAGCGAATAAACAGGAAGTGACATCATCATACTCCAGCTGTGGCTCTTTGTACATGTTTATATAAAGGATATGTTCACAACAAAATCATTATTCAATATATTTTACAGTTTGGCGCCAAAGAACTCAAAGTGCATCTTCCATAAATCCTTTATAAGCAATAATCCAAGGCACGGTTTCACGATGTGCTCACTGTCCCTGGGACTGGAAACAAGTCAGGTTTAACATTGTCTGGATCATAACCTGAATGGTGTTCCTCCAGTGTTCCTCAGGTGTTCCTCGGGTGCTCTTCAGGTGTTCCTCAAGTGTTCCTCAGATGTTCTTCAGGTGTCTTTCAGGTGTTCCTCCAGTGTTCCTCAGGTGTTCCTCAGTTGCTCTTCAGGTACTCCTCAAGTGTTTCTCAGGTGCTTCTCAGATGTTCTGCAGGTGTTTCTTATGTGTTTCTCAGATGTTCCTCAGATGTTCCGCAGGTGTTTCTCATGTGTTCCTCAGATGTTCCGCAGGTGTTTCTCATGTGTTTCTCATGTGTTCCTCAGATGTTCCTCAGATGTTCCTTTAGGTGCTCCTCAGATGTTCCTCAGATGTTCCTCAGGTGCTCTTTAGATGTTCCTCATGTGTTCCTCAGATGTTCCTCAGGTGTTCCTCAGATGCTCCTCAGGTGTTTGTACCCATCAGACGTAGACCTTGGCGAGGGCGTCTGCTCCTCCACTGCAGATGTAGCCCATCGTGTGGTGGAAGGTGACGTCGTGGATGGACTCGTGGAACTTCCTGCGGTGAGCGGTGAACTCCTGGACACAGGTGCGAGAGTCGAGGTTCCAGAGCCGGACCGAACAGTCGTGACCTGGAGAAAGAACAGGGATCACACAGGGGTCAGCGTTTAAACAGACAGATACAAGAACACATCTAGAGGAGAATAACCTGGAGGTACTCACTGCCCGACATTAGGTAGAGTCCGTTTGGGTCCACAGCCAGACAGGTGACCGAGTCCAGGTGAGCCACCATAGAGTGGATCACTTTACCTAGAAACACCATTAGAGGCTCCAGCAATTGTACAACTCAAGAACACAACATGAGTGAATGAGATTATTAAACAAATGTCTGTTTTCATAAAGTATTTAAATTCTAAGTTATTGTTTTGCAATTATGTTCTTTGAGGAGGAGCTTAGTGTCTAGCCTCGCCCCTTATCTACGAGAGATCACATGACCAGGTTTGATGTCATTTTAAAATGTCCTGTTTTTCTCACATTAAACAAACAGAGAATGTGTAAAATATTTATTTTATTTTACTGACAAATCCAGGATATGGAAAGGTTTGTGAATTGTAAAGAAGAAAAGGAGAATAACTTCGTCCCAGTGCAAAAAGAGACAGAGCTAAAGACATGTCTTTAGTTACAGAGCTTTGGCTGAAGGATTAACCACAGATATATGAGCGAGGAGTAAAGAGTCTGGTGGAGTGTGTGGTACCCGTGTTATTGTCGAAGAAGCGGATGTGCCGGTCCTCGTCAGCGCTGATAGTGACGGGCAACAACGGGTGACTCAGCACTTTGTTGATCTTACTCTGAGAATCTGAAACGAGACAAAAGCACAAACTGTTAAAGCCTCAGAGGGGTTCACACAGTTTTCTGGATTGGACTTTTTCAGGACATTATCTGTGACAAAATCCTTGCAAACTCACAAACCAGAAAACCAGTCCACTCTAACAGAATTTTATCACAAATCCTGCAAAGGGGTCACCTGTAAAGAGGGAGGAGTTACCTGCTCAGTGGGAGGGGTTACTTGCAAAGCGGGAGGAGTTACCTGCTCAGTGGGTGGGGTTACTTGTAGAGTGGGAGGCGTTGCTTGTAGAATGGGAGGGTTTACCTGCTCAGTGGGAGGGGTTACTTGCAAAGCGGGAGGAGTTACCTGCTCAGTGGGTGGGGTTACTTGTAGAGTGGGAGGGGTTACCTGTGGAGTGGGAGGTGTTACTTGTAGAATGGGAGGGTTTACCTGCTCAGTGGGAGGGGTTACTTGCAAAGTGGGAGGAGTTACCTGCTCAGTGGGTGGGGTTACTTGTAGAGTGGGAGGCGTTGCTTGTAGAATGAGAGTGGTTACCTGTAGAGTGGGAGGGGTTACCTGCAGAGTGGGAGGGGTTACCTGTGGAGGGGTCCATGTTGAGCACCAGTTGCTGTGTTTCGAGGTCAAACAGAGCGACGTTTCTGCTGAAGGACGACACGATTAGAGCCGGATCTGAGTGAACCAGATCCAGAGACGAGGGCCTTCCCAGCTCTGAGCAGGACAGAAAACAAATACTATAAATGGAGATTGTTGGATTTTAACAGGTTTTAGTCAGACTTGAACAGTTTTCAGTTGGATTTTAACTGGTTTTAGATATAGACTCAAACAGGTTTTAGTTAGATCTGAACAGGTCTGACCTGGTCTGATCACAACGAGTGACGGTCTGGTGTCGGCTGCGTCCCAGATTCTCAGGGAGCCGTCGGCCGAACATGAAATGAGACGCTGGTGGGCGGAGCTATAGGCCACACCCCACACAGCGTCAGTGTGGCCTGTGAGCGCCCCCCGCAGGACGCTCGACTCTGAGGAGACAGAAAAACATTGACCTTAGAGCTTCATCAAACAGTTCAGGTCATGTGTATTACACTGTGTGGTGGGGGAGGGTACTGCAGGCGGCACAGGGGTCAGTCTGAGGTTGTGTTGTGGTTGTGTTCTGGCGTACAGGTGGGTGTGTGGTTGAGGTGTACCATAGGCGTCGTAAGGGTCTGTTCCGGTGCCAGGAGTGTTCCAGCTGTAGATGGCGCCGTCTGCTCCTCCACTGAAACACTGCTCTCCAGAAGAACTCATGGTCACACACAGGACCTCTGCACTGTAGAGAGGAAAAAACAGGTCTGAACCAGGACTAAACCAGGTCTGAACAGGTCTAGACCACGACTAAACCAGGTCTGAACCAGGTCTAAACCAGGACTAAACCAGGTCTGAACCAGGTCCAAACTAGGTCTAGTCTAGACCACTACTAAACCAGGTCTGAACCAGGTCTAAACCTGGACTAAACCAGGTCTGAACCAGGTCCAAACTAGGTCTAGTCTAGACCACTACTAAACCAGGTCTGAACCAGGTCTAAACCAAGACTAAACCAGGTCTGAACCAGGTCTGAACCAGGTCTAAACCAAGACTAAACCAGGTCTGAACCAGGTCCAAACTAGGTCTAGTCTAGACCACTACTAAACCAGGTCTGAACCAGGTCTAAACCAGGACTAAACCAGGTCTGAACCAGGTCCAAACTAGGTCTAGACAATTACTAAACCAGGACTAAACCAGGTCTGAACCAGGTCCAAACTAGGTCTAGTCTAGACCACTACTAAACCAGGTCTGAACCAGGTCTAAACCAGGACTAAACCAGGTCTGAACCAGGTCCAAACTAGGTCTTTGGGAACTTTGGGGCGGCAGTAGGTCAGTGGGTAGAGCGGCCGTCTTTCAACCGGAAGGTAGGGGGTTCGATTCCCGCTCTCCCCACAGTTCATACTGTCGTTGTGTCCTTGGGCAAGACACTTAACCCACCTTGTCTCCAGTGGCTGTAACACTGGTAATGTAATGTAAGTCGCTTTGGATAAAAGCGTCTGCTAAATGAATAAATGTAAATGTAAATGTAGGTCTAGACCATTACTAAACCAGGACTAAACCAGGGCTAACCTGTGAGCTCTGAATGTATAAATGGGCTCCATGTCTAAAGCAGCACATCTGAAAATAAAACACAAAAAGTGAAATTATTATTATATAAATTAAAAAAGTAAGTGTAATGTTCATATAGTCCCTTGAGTCTGAGTCAGGTCTGGTCTAGGTCAGGTCCGAGTCAGGTCAGGTCTGGTCTGGGTCAGGTCTAGGTCAGGTCAGGTCTGGTCCGGGTCAGGTCTGGGTCTGGTC
Source organism: Perccottus glenii (assembly GCA_024416835.2). NCBI lineage: Eukaryota > Metazoa > Chordata > Actinopteri > Gobiiformes > Odontobutidae > Perccottus > Perccottus glenii. The sequence goes on from CM044549.2 coordinate 35,089,399, forward strand.
TGGGTCAAGTCCAGGTCTGGGTCAGGTCTAGGTCAGGTCAGGTCTGGGTCAGGTCCAGGTCTGGGTCAGGTCCGGGTCAGGTCCGGGTCAGGTCCGGGTCAGGTCCAGGTCTGGGTCAGGTCCGGGTCAGGTCCGGGTCAGGTCCGGGTCAGGTCTGGGTCAGGTCAGGTCCAGGTCCGGGTCAGGTCCAGGTCTAGGTCAGGTCCGGGTCAGGTCCGGGTCAGGTCCAGGTCCGGGTCAGGTCCGGGTCAGGTCTGGGTCAGGTCTGGGTCAGGTCCGGGTCAGGTCCGGGTCAGGTCTATGTCTGCTGGTACTTTTTTGCCGGAGCGGTCTTGTGCAGGTTCCACAGTTTGAGCGTGTGGTCCTCTGACGCCGTGAGCAGAACCGGTTCGATCGGGTGAAAGACCACGGCCCGAACCGAGTCCAGGTGACTCCTCAGACAGAACTTCTGAGTCCAGGTCTTCCTCAGAGTGTCTCTGGAGCCCGCCGAGGCCTGGACCGGACAGAACCATGGTCAGAACCAGGAACAAGACTGGTTTAAGTTGGATTTGAACAGGTTTTAGGTGAGTCTGACTCACATCGTACGGTGGGACCTCAGCTTCGTTGGCCACAGTGAGTCCAGCCAGTTCTCCCAGACCCAGCTCCAGGGACACGGCCTCGTCCATCGGGTCCAGGAGGAAGGACTTCCCCGGGGACGGCAGGAAGACTGGGGCCTCTGTCAGGACCGGGACCAGGACAGGGAGCAGGGCAGGGACCAGACCATGACAGGGACCAGGACCAGGACCAGAGCAGGGCAGGGACCAGACCAGGACCAGGACCAGAGCAGGGCAGGGACCAGACCAGGACCAGGAACAGGGCAGGAGCAGGAGGAAGAAAAGAGAGACATGCTTTTAATGGTTCCTTCTGATGTACGGCTGTACCAAACCAAAGGAGAGGATGTCGAGGGCTGGAGGTCTTTTATAACTCTAGATATTTCAGAGGTTCATGTTGTTATCTTGATAAAAGTGTGATATATATATTTATTATTCTTTGATAAAAGTGATCTCTGTTCTTTTCTGAACCTCATCTGAAACTCATCCTCGCCTCCTGCACTTGTGGCGTTGATGAGATGGTTTATTATTACACACTGAATATTTACTAAAACCAACTCAAATGCACTAATGTAGGAGCAGGACCAATCAGAGGCCAGCAAGGATAGGTCACATGATGTCTTTGTTTCACACACTTCCTGTTTTTGCCCTTGTAGTTGTCCTGTAAACAGTGTAAAAGTTACCGTCGTCGGGGCGTTCCACGTCCTGCTCGTTGAACCGGGGCAGGGCCGGTCTGGAACCGGGGCCTGAGGGCGGCTCCTCGGCGTCTCTCAGGGTCGACAGCATGTCCTGCAGTTTGGAGCGGTTCGGCCCTGGACAGAGCAGGGGCGGTTCTGGAGTCTGACCCATGTGTAAGCATCGCTATCTACAGAGACACTCACGCTTCACGCCCTTCTTCCCTCGACGTTCTCTCTTGTACTGCTCCTTCAGCTGCGAGATCAGGCTGTGGTCCACGTCCCAGGACCGGTCCAGACCCAGCTCCGGTTCTGAGGGACCAGGACCAGAACCAGAACCAGAACCAAACCAATAATGGACAAAGGAGAAAAAGTAGATGTTAAACCAGGGTCAGACATGTTTCACAAAGTCTGTTTTAAGCACTTTTCAATGTCTTTCAAGGCCCTGGTTTAGACCTGGTTTAGACTTGGTTTAGTCCTGTTTTAGACCTGTTTTAGTCCAGGTTTAGACCTGTTTTAGTCCTGGTTTAGACCAGTTTCTGTAGATAACACTGATGTTGTGGGAGGACAGTGTGAAGTGATGAGTCACTGCTGTTTCTTAGTAACAGCCTCAAATTCAGAACTCCTACAGGTTTATCAGGACTTTAACTGGACTTCATCAGGACTTTAACTGGACTTCATCAGGACTTAAACAGAACTTTAACTGGACTTAAACAGGAATTTACTGGCTCTGAGCTGTTCCTGTTTGTTCTTGTTTATTGAAGCAGGCTGCTGGACTGATACTGACCCCAGGGGGCGCTGTCTTCAGGGCTGGACAGGAAGTCAAAGCCCCTCAGAGCCTCCTCAGTGTCGGGGTTCTCACTGAGAGACGAGGAAGAGGAGGAAGAGGAGGGGGTGGAGTCTCGGCGGACCATCTGCAGCAGACAGATCATAAAGAAACACAAACAATTAGAAGCAGACATAGTTTTACAAGGTCTCCGTTTAAAACAGTTTAAATCAGGAAAAGAAGCTCCTGTAGGGAGGGGGCTGTGAGGGTCTGTAGTTCAGTCTGGACCAGAGTTAGTCCAGACTAGACTCACCAGATCCGCTGTGGTCTGGTCCTTGTCTTCGGGGCTGAACTCAGCTGCAGCACTTTCTATGATCCTGAAGGTCTCCATCAGAGAGTCCTGACTGAGACCAGAGAGACTGGGTTTAGACCTGGTTTAGACCTGGTTCAGTCCAGGTTCAGATCTGGTCTAACCTGGGCTTTGGGGCTGGTTCAGATTTGTTGATGGAGTCTGGTTCTTGATCCGGACTTAGTGGACTTAAACCAAGTAGAAAACGGACTCTGTTGGACTTCACATCAAAGTCTGTGTGACCCAGGTCCTGGAGAGTCCTGCAGAGACCACACAAGACCACACAAGACTAGGTCAAGACTAGGTCCAGACTAGGTCAAGACCAGACTGAACTAGGGCTAAGACAAGGACTAAACCTTGGACATCAAGACATCAAGTCCTGGTCTAGACACTGATTTAGTCTATTTTACCTTCAGCGAGGTTTAGTCCAGTCTTGGTTTTAGCAGGATCTGCAATCTGCCTCGGTCTGTCTGGGTCTTTATTGGATCTGCCTGGTCTCTCCCTGGTCCCTGACTGTTTGTTTCAGTCAGAGTCTAGTCCCGGTCTTTGTCTGGTCCAGTACCAGTCTCAGACCGGCTCCACACAGTCCCTCTTTATTCTCAGACACTTCTGCACATGCTCAGTACGGCCCTGTTTGGGACCCGTCTACACACACAGGGGCCTCTCACACTCCTGCACATGCTCAGTGCAGCTCTGTCAGGGACCCGTCTACACACACAGGGGCCTCTCACACTCCTGCACATGGTCAGTTACGGCCCTGCCGGGGACCCGTCTACACACACAGGGGCCTCTCACACTCCTGCACATGCTCAGTACAGCTCTGTCAGGGACCCGGCTACACACACAGGGGCCTCTCACACTTCTGCACATGCTCAGTACAGCTCTGTCAGGGACCCGGCTACACACACAGGGGCCTCTCACACTTCTGCACATGCTCAGTACAGCTCTGTCAGGGACCCGGCTACACACACAGGGGCCTCTCACACTTCTGCACATGCTCAGTACGGCTCTGTTTTGGAACCGTCTACACACAGGTGCCTCTCACACTCCTGCACATGCTCAGTACGGCCCTGTTTGGGACCCGTCTACACACACAGGGGCCTCTCACACTTCTGCGCATGCTCAGTACAGCTCTGTCAGGGACCCGGCTACACACACAGGTGCCTCTCACACTCCTGCACATGCTCAGTACAGCTCTGTCAGGGACCCGGCTACACACACAGGGGCCTCTCACGCTTCTGCACATGCTCAGTACGGCTCTGTCAGGGACCCGGCTACACACACAGGTGCCTCTCACGCTTCTGCACATGCTCAGTACGGCTCTGTAAGGTGTGTTCAGGTGCATTGGCTCTAACAGATGTCCTGCTGGGGCTGTTATGTTTCAGTTTACATGTGTGTGTAATGAACTGACTTGTGCAGCAGCTGGGGCCCCTGTTTGCAGTTCAGTCGGAGGCTGATGTTTGCAGCTGGACTTTGAGGCTCGTCTTCATCTGAAACAAACAGATGAGCAGCTCTCACTCACGGACGACAGAAAAGGAGGAGCTGCAACAGTGAAATAAAGATGTCTGACCTGAGTCGTACGAGGGGGGTCTGAGGTCCCCCTGGTTCAGCTCAGTGCCGTACTTCAGTCGGTGAAATCTGGCTCTGGAGACAAGCACAGAACAAGAACAGGAACAGATCAGGAAATTATGATTTATAACATGGATTATACTTGATAAACGCCCATTGTTCCTGTGAAGCTGACGTTGTGGAACGTTTCATAGTTATTATTCTTTTTCTGTTTTAATTCCATACAGCGTTATATCATTAACGGTGATATAAATTACTCAGGGTTCATCTGAAGCTGGACTATTCCCTTCTGCTTTAATAGCAAACTACGGCAGGCTCAGAGGGTCACATTCAGAATGTATGCACAACAACATAATGTTAGGGGCTAAAATACACATTTCCCAGAGAGAAAGATATTAAGCAGTTTTTCACCATAAAATATGAGTAAATAAACCTCTGAGACCTCCTTTTTCTCAAACCAAAGCTGAGGCTGGAGATAAATCCTAAATCCTCTCAGGTTTTAACTCAGCTGCAGTGACTTTAACTCGGAGTAAATGGTGCATTAACAGCTTTAATCACAAGCTGACGCCGGATTATTGTCTCAGAGCCTCCTCCGGGATCCGTCACACTCCACTGGTCTAACTCTGGTCTAACTCTGTTCTAACTCTGGTCTAATTCTGGTCTAATTCTGGTCTAACTCTGGTCTAACTCTGGTCTAACTCCGGTCTAACCCTGGTCTAACTCTGGTCTAACCCTGGTCTAACTCTGGTCTAACTCTGGTCTAACCCTGGTCTAACCCTGGTCTAACTCTGGTCTAACCCTGGTCTCATTCTGGTCTAACTCTGGTCTAACTCTGGTCTAACTCTGGTCTAACTCTGGTCTAACCCTGGTCTAACTCGGATCTAACTCTGGTCTAACCCTGGTCTCATTCTGGTCTAACTCTGGTCTAACCCTGGTCTCATTCTGGTCTAACTCTGGTCTAACTCTGGACTAACCCTGGTCTAACTCTGGTCTAACTCTGGTCTAACTCTGGTCTAACTCTGGTCTAACCCTGGTCTAACCCTGGTCTAATTCTGGTCTAACTCTGGTCTAACCCTAGTCTCATTCTGGTCTAACTCTGGTCTAACCCTAGTCTCATTCTGGTCTAACTCTGGTCTAACTCGGATCTAACTCTGGTCTAACCCTGGTCTCATTCTGGTCTAACTCTGGTCTAACCCTGGTCTCATTCTGGTCTAACTCTGGTCTAACTCTGGACTAACTCTGGACTAACCCTGGTCTAACTCTGGTCTAACTCTGGTCTAACTCTGGTCTATAGTATTCCCAGAGATAGAGCAGCTCAGCTGTTTGTAAAGGATGTGAGATAATGTAATACCGCAGTGAACCTCCAGAGCAGGGGTGGGCAAACTAAGGCCCGGGGGCCACATGGGGCCCGTTGGGCTGTTTAATCCGGCCCGCCAAGCATTTACATATAATTTATTGATAATTAAACACTGCATATACTTTTCCTTCAATATTCTGCAGTTCTGTTGATTCCACTACAACATGCTCCAAATGGTAAGAGCTGGTAAATCTATTCTCAGCAAGACTGGTTTTAGAACAAACTGTAAAGAGTGGATCTAAAACTGAGGAGGTGCAGCTGTGCCTGGTGTTGAATATACAGTGTTTTTTGCACATATTGTTTAGCCTACAACTCAAACTTTAAACTATAGGCAAAAGAAATGTGTTTTTATTGAGCATAAGTGCGCTCACCGTGTTGGCCCTCCACCAGAGTCCTATCTTCAAATGTGGCCCTTTGGGGAAAAATAATTGCCCACCCTTGCTCTAGATGGAGCAGTGAGCTACTGACTGGTTTAAAACAGAAGAAAGACACTGTACGCAGTAAAATAAGATGGCTGCGAGTGTATCTATTTATAAGTAAGTAAGTAAGTATTATTTATGTAGCACCTTTCACAGATATAGATCACAAAGTTTTACGCTTTACAACATGCTTACCACTCACCCCATTCACACACATTCACACCTGGGGCAGACCGAGATGGGGGCTGCCACACAAACGGCGCTCAACCGACCACCACCAAACACACCTCTACAGTCACACACATTCATACACCAGTGCTACAGACACTGGAGGCAAGGTGGGTTAAGTGTCTTGCCCAAGGACACAACGACAGTATGAACTGTGGCGAGCGGGAATCGAACCTACTACCTTCCGGTTGAAGGACGGCCGCTCTACCACTTATATAATATAATAAGTTACATGTCTGATTTCTTTTGCTTATATATTTTGTTATGTATTTAAAATGTTTGGGGCATTTTAATAACGGTTTATCAGTTATTATAAAACATCCTGCCACATTTTAACTAATACTGACACCTAAAAAATACAAAGTGCATTAGACATTAAAAGAAACTTTTTTAACAGGGTCTGATGAAATTCGTGGTTAGTCTGGTACAGAAGTCTTCTTCGGTTTCTCAGATTTTTCTTTTGGGAAATGATTCTATGCTGTAAATTATCATCATAATTTTAAATAACAATATTGCGTAACGTAAGATCAGTGCCATTGCAATTATAATGTACAGACGCATGTTGATGATCCAGTTTTGCTAATTGCGCACGCTTGGTTCCGTGCACACTTCCACCAAAGTGCCCTTGTGCACTCTGAACGGAAGACCACGGGGCGTAGTCTAGGGCCTTACATCCACCTGCTCCATTTCGACCCTGTTTATTTGAGCTTGTCCTCTGTGGGCGGGGCTTGTGATTATATGGGTGTGGTTAGTGCTGTGTAGGCGGGGCTTATAGTTGTGTGGGCGGGGCCTGTTTACCTCTCGTGTCTGAGGGAGAACTCCAGCATCTTGATCCGTCGCAGCAGGTCCTTCCTCAGATTCTCCTGACCCCGCTTCTCGCCCTGAAGGACCAGGATCTGGGACTGAAACCAGGAGAGACCAGTTATAGGCCAGGACTAAACCTAAAGGACCAAGATATCGGACTGAGACCAGGAGAGACCGGTTACAGACCAGGACTAGGATCCAGCCATAAGATGTTTTTTAATCAAAGACTAAACTCAAACCTTTGTCCTGAACTTAATCTAGAATTCTTAAGTCTTTGCTGTCATCTCAGAGGTCAGAGGACAGAGGTGAGGGTTCATAGATTGTTCTGATGGAGGACAAAGCTTTGTGGGAAATAAGCTTTAATGCTTCATTGATGACTCGACCCTGATCTCAGCCTGAGGTCTCTGTGGGAACTGAGGTCATGGGACTGGGCTGTGAGTCCTACAGCTAAGATGTGGTTTAGACCTGATTTAGTCCTGGTTTAGTCCTGGTTTAGACCTGGTTTAGTCCTGGTCCCTCCCTGAACCTCTGTATAAACCACATGTCCAAGAGTGCTTTGCTCTGTGCGGCTATAGTGAGTCTAACATTGTGAGCGTCGCCTTGAGTCAGAACCGACCCAAAAACTGTGACCCACTTTTTCTTCTTCTACAGAAACATGTCTCTGTTACGAGGCACCGCTCTACTGCCCCCTCAGGTGTCCGCTGGGGGCAGTAGAGCGGTCCAGACCAGGTCAGAACCAAGACCAGGTCTGAACCAGGACCAGGTCTGAACCAGGTCCGGACCAGGTCAGAACCAAGACCAGGTCTGAACCAGGACCAGGTCTGGACCAGGACCAGGTCTGGACTAGGACCAGGTCTGAACCAGTTCCGGACCAGGTCCGGGTCAGAACCAGGACCAGGTCTGGACCAGGACCAGGTCTGGACTAGGACCAGGTCTGGACCAGGACCAGGTCTGGACTAGGACCAGGTCTGGACCAGGACCAGGTGATTGGGTCTGACTCATGAACAGATGTAATAAAATCTGCGGATGATTTTCATAAACTGCAGCTGGGTCCGTTTGTTTTTCACGAGTTACATAACAATTCTCTGAGTTTAGTCCAGTTCAGCGACTAACTGGGACAAAGACCGGTTTAGATCTGGGTAAGTCCTTCTTTGAATCTGGGTTAGTCCTTCTTTAGATCTAGGTTAGTCCTTTTCAGTCCAAGTTTAGTCCAGATTTAGATCTGGTTCAGACCTGACTTAGTCCTGGTCAAGACCAAGTTTGGACCTGTTTCAGTTCTACTTTATAATAATAATAATAATAATAATAATAATAATAATAATAATAAATCCTGTCCAGTCCCAAAAATTGTTCTGGTCTACTCCTGAATCTGGTCCAGTGTTGGTCCTGGTATGGTCTAGTGCTACTCTAGAGTCCTGGTCCAGTCCCGGTCCAGTCCCGGTCTAACCCGGCTCTCACCTGGAGCTCGGCCCGCTCCACGTCCCAATGAGCCTGGTCCAGAGTGAAGCGCGCCCACTGCCGCTGGAGGAAGTGAAGAGCCCCCGGGAGGCTGCACGGAGCTCCGGGCAGCGGGGGCTCCACGCTGCCGCCGCCGGGGAACAGCGCTCCTGGGCAGGCCTGCTCTTCCATGACAGGACCGGAGAGACGCCGCTGCTGTGCCCGCCTCAGAGAGTTCTTCTCCGGGTAAAGACGGTCCGATGAGCCGCCCACCTCCGCCGCCTCCGCTGAGTCTGGACCAGCGGCAAGTTACAGTCTCATCACAGCGAGACATCCGGTCTGGCGTTTCAAAACAAATGTACATACAGGAAGTTACAAAAATAATGGAGGCAATTATCCATCCACCCATCTTCTATCGCGGGGCCAGCAGTCTAAACAGAAACGCACAGACTTCGCTCTCCCCAGACACTTCCTGGGAATTAAATCAGTCAAAAGTTTTATTTACATTTGTATAATGTGCATCTTTGTAACGGTAAAAAAGGTAAAATGGGGTGACTCTATCTCTGTATCTTTCCGGGTCTGTAACGGAGTACGCCAGGGTGGAATATTGTCTCCTCTGTTGTTTAATATTTATATTGATGACTTGTCTGTTCAGCTGAATGAGTGTAAAACTGGTTGTATAGTTGGAGATTTTCTGTGTAACCATCTGATGTATGCAGACGACTTGGTATTGCTGTGCCCATATAGTGCAGGCCTTCAGCAGCTCTTAAATGTCTGCTCGCAGTATGGCTTAGAATACGACATACAGTATAATGCTGTTAAAAGCCACATCATGATTGTAAAAACAAAAGAGAATCTAAAACTTTCATTTCCTGAATTCTATCTGCGTGGAAATGTTCTACAAGCCACCAATGAGTTTAAATATCTTGGACATTATGTCACTTGTGATCTCTCCGATGACAGAGACATGTATAGGCAGCAATGCAAGTTATATGGGCAGGCAAACATGCTCGTCCGTAAATTCTACATGTGCTCTGCCAATGTTAAAACTGCACTTTTTAGATCTTTCTGTTGCCCCTTGTATACTGCGCACTTGTGGCGTAGCTACAAGAAGAAGTCCATGCAAAAACTGTCGGTTGCCTACAATGATTCTATGAGGATGCTATTGAAGGTGCCAAGGTGTAGTAGTGCAAGTGAAATGTTTGTAAATTGCGGTGTAAGAACTTGTGCAGCCACTATACGCTTCTGTATTTACTCTTTTAATTGCAGATTAATGAAATTGGCTAATTATATAATACAAGCTCTGGTCTGTCCAGATATTAGCGCTGTGAGATTTACTTCTAGAATGGCGATCCTGCCTTTATTTATAATGTACTTATTGTTGTTTTTGTTTTTTGTTTTTTGTTTTTTGTGCTATATTTTCTTTTTTTATTTTATTTCTATGGACCAGTTGTTATGTGTCCCTAATAAAGTTTGAATTTAATTGAATTGAATTAACGGGATTTTTATTAGTGTAATATAATCTATGAGTCCTGCCCAGCACCAGGACTGGCCTATAGACTGACTTTAGACAGGTTAAACCTGTTTTTTGTCCTGAAATCCTCCAAATGTTATGGATGTTTTATCTCAAGGCACCACTTACAACAATGTCTTATTCATTCATTTATTCACATTTAAAATAAAAATGTGTTCTCAGGTTTTTTTCCCTCTATAATAAATCCACCTCTGACCCATGTGACCCCTCAGTTTCCGGGTCACGCCCCTTGACGCCGCGCCATGCACGTGTTCTCACCTGATGCAGTGCACGCGGCTGTATATAATCATACACTGTGAGTGGGCCTGTGCTTCTCTTCTGCAAACTTTACCAGAAACATGCCTCCGTTTGACCGAACCCCGCTCCACAGCAAGCCCTTCAAGCAGCGCAAGAGCTTCGGTAAGAGCCGGGACCGGACCAGACTGGACCACACAAACAGGACCTGACCCTAACGCTGCTGTTGTCTTTCAGCCACGAGGAAACAAGAGGCGACGGGAATCAGGACCAAGTTCCCGAACAAGATCCCGGTGAGTCCCGCCCAGAACCAGGTCTGAACCAGCCGTGAAGTCCTGGTTTAGGCCTGGTTTCCATTAACTCTTTTACTCTGAAGAACGGTTTAAGACGTTGTCAGAGTCAACAGAAAAGTGCAGAAATGTGAAACGGAGCTAAACAATGGCTTCAGTCACACTTTGTTTCAGGAGGAGGTAATTATGGGATTGAAACTTCAGTTTGAGTTTGTGGAAAACAGAACAAATAAATGTCCCTCTGCTGCTGTTGGAGCTCAGATTAGGACGGAAGAGCTTTTTATTTATTTAGTTTCTGGGACAGTGCATTTTATAAAACTTCCGTAAAACTGGAAACTTATAAAACAAGTCAATAAAAGTTAAACATTTCTCCTGACGCCAACATGAAAGCACATGTTTATCTGATCATCTGCAACAAGAGACTGCTCTTTTTAAATCTGTCGCGCTGAACATAACCTCGTGTGTTAGAACTGCTTTAGTCCCAGGTTTGTATTATATTTCTGAGTTTAAATAAATTGGAGTGTGCTGCTAAAGTGTTGGAGTATAAATGCCAGTTCCGAGTCTGGAACCTGCGGAGGGTCACATGACTGTAATCCTGAGACTGAACTGTTCTGTCGGAGCTTCAGGGTTTTCTACAGAAGTGTCACGTTCTTCTTAAACTGTCGTCTGCAGGTGATCATCGAGCGCTACGACAAAGAGAAGTTCCTGCCTCCTCTGGACAAAACCAAGTTCCTGGTTCCACACGAGCTCACCATGACACAGTTCGTCACCATCATCAGGTAAAACGGACTCACCTGGCTCTGCTCTGTCTCTTTTTTATCTAACACAAGCATCGTTTAGTCCAACTCGGAAACAGGGCAGTGCAAACGAGGCCAGCCCAGAGCAACCAACGGCTTTAAATTTAATGAGTCTGATCTAAAAACTTAACAGGAGAGCTTCCTCGACGGAAAACAAATGTGTTAAATATGTAATCCAGCACACGTCCAGGTGGAGCTAAAGTGAAATGTGTAAATGTTCTGTCAGTTAACCCTGCGACGGACTGTACCTGGAGCTGCTGGGACAGGCTCCAGTCATTTATTAAAGTATATCGATGGACAGTTGTTCTAAGTCAGTGTTTGATGCCACTCCTGTTGAGTCTCTTTTGGAAGTCCTGTGTCTGGTCCTAGTTCTGACCCGGTAAAGTCCTGATCTAAATGTTCTGATGTCTGCCACAAGACGCTCGGCTCCAGTGACTCTGCAGTTTTTACCCTGGTCTTTGTCGACGTCACAAAGAACAGTTTGTTAAATCTTTGTTAACGTCCAACAAACTGTAGTCTTCATATTTATGTATTTTAGTCTGGTCTGGGTGTTCACTTGTTTCTGTGATTGTCTTATTTTTGTTTTTTTTAATCTGCCTCCTTCATCGAGACCTAACACGCCTCCATAAGTCTGGACTTCTCCTGTTCTTAGTCCTGGGCCTGGACCTAGTCTTGGTCTTGGTCTCTGGTACATATTTGAAATGCTTTTGACTGACTGTCACATGAACATTTTCTCAGCATCACATTTTTGTTGTAAATGACTTTAACATGACTCTGAGGCTCTCGGCTCTAAAAGGACTGAAAATGAAGCGTTAAACAAATCGGAGCCAGGTTTATTCGAAGCTGCTCTGGTCAGACTTTAGCGTCAGAGTTGTTCCTAACACTCAATGAAGACTCTGACATTTGAGCAGGTTTCAAGAATGTTACAGAATTAAATCATCTCTCTCTGGTGGGTCTGGTGCTTCTGACGGGTCTCTGTTTGTCTGGTGCTTCTCTCTGACGGGTCTCTGTTTGTCTGGTGCTTCTGACGGGTCTCTGTTTGTCTGGTGCTTCTGACGGGTCTCTGTTTGTCTGGTGCTTCTCTCTGACGGGTCTCTGTTTGTCTGGTGCTTCTCTCTGACGGGTCTCTGTTTGTCTCTGACAGGAACCGTATGGCGCTGCTGCCGTCCCAGGCCTTCTACCTGCTGATCGATAACAGCGGTCTGGCCTCGATGTCTCTGACGATGGCTCAGATTTACAAAGAGCATCAGGACGAGGACGGCTTTGTCTACATGACCTACGCCTCGCAGGAGATGTTCGGCTGCTGACCCCTGTGACCCTCGACCCTGGTTTTACTGCTCAAACACTGTACATAGTGATAAAACTGTATATATTGTAAAAGGTAAAGATTTTAAAAACTGAACTAATAAATCTTAAATTGAATGTAATGGGTTTAAAATGTGTTTCTTTTTATTGCATTGGTTATAACATAGACTGTATTTAAACATGAAAGCCCTTAATGCTCTATTTCTTAAATATTGTCACAAACGTCCAATAAACCCAGACTCAAAACAGACCTCTGCAAGTCAGTGTTGAATTTATATCAGTGATGGCAGAATCAAACTGAGTGGGTAGAGCGGTGTCCTTCAACCGGCGGGTGGGCATCCCAAAACATATCATCCCGCGCTCCCCCACATACTGCCGTTGTGTCCTTGGGCAAGACACTTAACCCACTGTGCCTCCTCCTCCCAATATAAACAGGGACTCCCCTGCAAAAGAGATTTGTAATCTCAGTAGGACTTTCCTGGTTAAATAAAGTTTATTTTTTAACTTCTGCTGCTTTAAAGGTTTTCTCAAAGTGCGACACACGAAATGAGGATTAACCAGGACCTTCATCAGTTTCCTGGTGACAGTCTGACTCCAGCTTATTGAGAATGCACATGTTCTAGAACGGTTTACCAGCTCATGAAGACCCTAAAACTCAGGTATTTTAAGAGCCTTTAAAAACCTGAAGTGTTTCTCAAACTGGTCATGTGATCATCAGCCACAGGTGAGTATTTACCTCATTCATAAAACGCGTGTATTCAAACAGGTACATGAACCATTAGCGGAAGAAGACAACTAGAAAAGAAATGAAGTTTTTCAGGTGAATACACGAGTACATTGTGATTAAACGTATGTCGTCAGCAGATATTTGTGAGCAGGCGCGTTGCGGGCTCCTAACGCCGGGTCCTAGGGGTCCTCTCTCTGCGCATGCACGTGAAGTCCGTGGGTCTGACCGCCGCTGACCGCTGCAGCTGTCGGAGGAACTCAGGCCGGTTCTAGAGCATGATGAGCGGCAGGAGCGGGGCCATCGCGGCGGGAGTCTGCGGCGCGCTCTTCGTCGGTTACTGCATTTATTTCGACCGGAAACGACGGAGCGACCCCGACTTTAAGAACAGGCTCCGGGAACGTGAGTCTTCCGGTTCAGAGCCGGTTTATCCTGGATTAGACCTTGTTTAGATCTGGTTTAGTGTTGGATTAGTCCTGGTTGAGACCTGGTTCAGTCCTGGTTCAGACCTGGTCTTTGTGTGTTTTCAGGTCGGAAGAAGCAGAAAGTGGCTCGAGAAAAAGCAGGTCTGACGAAGGTGAGACTCTTGAACGTGTTAATGATCCTCTTCTAAATGTTAGTCCCAGTAAATCCGGTTCTGGATCTGATTTATAAAAGCTTGTGTAGGTTCTCTACGTTTAAAACCAGGAGCAGAAATGTCAGAGACAGAGCACATGGATCTGTGACTGAGTTCAGCCCAAACATAGTTATTTCAGAAGCATCAGGATCTGTCCAGCTTTACCCAGAGCTCCACAACAGCACCAGGACCAGAGCTGCTGCAGTGACCGAGCAAGGAACCGCTTTACTTTGATAAATACTGAGCCAAATATAAAAAAAAGAAACTGACCTTTTTCTGTAAAACCATTCTTTTCCTTAGATTATTTGACCAAAAAAACATGTTTTAGAGAGAAATAAAGTTAATTAAAATTAAACACACCAGCTTCAGTTCATCCCTGAGGGACACCAGTGGGACACCAGTGGGTCACCCGTAGGACACCCGAAGGACACCTGTGGGATACCAGTGGGACACCTGTGGGATACCCGTAGGACACCTGTGGGATACCTGTGGGACACCTGTGGGATACCAGTGGGACACCTGTGGGATACCCGTAGGACACCTGTGGGATACCTGTGGGACACCTGTGGGTGACCTGTGGGATACCCGTAGGACACCTGTGGGACACCTGTGGGACACCTGTGGGATACCCGTAGGACACCAGTGGGTGACCTTTGTGCCACATCTCCAGACTGTGTGTATGCAGAGTCAGTGCTGGCGTAGGGATACACAGTTGTTTTCGTCGTCTGAAGGTGGTGGAAGGAAACTTTAGAAATGAGGGCTGGATCTGACGTGCTGTGTTTTCTCAACAGCTCCCAGATCTGAAAGACGCTGAGGCTGTGCAGAAGTTCTTTCTGGAGGAGATCCAGCTCGGAGAGGAACTGCTGGCTCAAGGTAAGACCACCCAGACCAAGACCGAAGTTAGAGCCGAGTTAGACCGGAGTTAGACCGGGGTTAGACCCAAGTCTCTCACATGGTACCTCTTAAATGGTCGTGTAAGGGCGCCGCCATACGGCACTTTTACAGCAAAATACAGCGATATACCTCCGTCCACCAGAGGGCAGGCTCCAAAAGCAGAAATATAAGGAGAAACCCAATGGCGACTTTACAAGAGTAAAACTCATGTTTACAGCCTGGTACAAAAGATGGCTCTATGTGACAACTCTGGGGGGGGGGGTGAATTTATGATTAATTTGTTGGTTTATGCTATCTAAAACCTATTGTTTTACTATGGAGTAAAAGCCGAAAAGCCCGGATGTCGTAATGACAATAATGGTAAATAGGGGACCAATGGGCGGACAACATCCACTTTATAATCTATGGTTAGACCAGAGTTAGACCGAGGGTTAGACCAGAGTTAGACCAGAGTTAGACCGGACAGTGTTGTATTAATATTCTTTTATATTTCAGGGGATTTTGAGTCTGGAGTGGAACATCTGACCAATGCCATTGCCGTCTGTGGACAGCCTCAGCAGCTGCTCCAGGTTTTGCAGCAGACTCTGCCGGCTCCTGTTTTTCAGATGCTCCTTACAAAACTGCCCTCCATCAGCCAGGTAAGACCGTGTTTAGACCAGGTCAGACCGTGTTTAGACCAGGTAAGACCGTGTTTAGACCAGGTAAGACCGTGTTTAGACCAGGTCAGACCGTGTTTAGACCATGTAAGACCGTGTTTAGACCAGGTAAGACCGTGTTTAGACCAGGTAAGACCGTGTTTAGACCGGGTCAGACCGTGTTTAGACCGGGTCAGACCGTGTTTAGACCGGGTCAGACCGTGTTTAGACCAGGTCAGACCGGGTTTAGACCAGGTAAAACAGGGTTTAGACCAGGTTTAGACAGAGTAAGACCGGGTTTAGACAGAGTAAGACCGGGTTTAGACCAGGTAAGACCAGGTTTAGACAGAGTAAGACCGGGTTTAGACCTGGTTCTAATGCCTTCTGTTCTGTTCCAGAGGATGGTGAGCGCTCAGAGCCTGAGTGAAGACGACATCGAGTGAACCTCGTCCAAAAGGAATTGTTTATTTTTTTTTGTGATAAGAGTCTGGTCCAGTTCAGGAGGAGACCCTGAGACCAGACTGAACAAAGTCCGTTTAAAGGGAACTGTTCTGATTTTCACGTCTGAGCTTCAACAGATTCAAAAATAACATTAAACTCAACAGTTGATAAAGTGGATTCTAAGTTATGCTCAGTCTTTAGTTTAATAATGACACATCAGTGTTGTTCATGTCCAGTCTTTAAAACCCACCTGCAGCCTTCCTCCCAGACACATGTTCATTATCCTGTTTTTACAGAATAAACCACTCTCTGAGGTCCTCTCTGTCTCGACCTGGAACTCAAACCTCAGACACAATCGGAAACAGTTCTTTATTAAACTTCTTTAGTTTGCTCTCGTCTGAAGCGTCTGACTGAAAACCACAGACAAGTCTTAATTTAGAATGGTTTTTGTTACGGATCAAACTAAAGTCTGGGAAAAAAAGGATAAGGCTGGAAAATAAACCTCCTTCAAACAACAAACCTTTGTTTTTTTTTCCTTCACAAACCAGGTTTAAAGCATTAAATCTGTTTGACTTTGGCTTTTTATAGAAGTGTTCTGCATTCACTTGAGGAAAAATTTTTTTAAATTAGAATCATTTGAAACAAAGAGAAACAGGACAAGAAACTTAAACATTTGATTTTATGAGAAAAGTCATCAGCCGCCTCAGAAAGACCTACACCATGGATCTTTTGAACAGAACCTGCTTTTCTTTTGAGACGAGGTCCGTGTGTCTCTGTCACGGGTTTGTTATGTTTGATCCTGAACAGCATCAGAGCAGCTCCAACACTTTCTCTCAGGCTCATAAACACTTTCTCTCAGGCTCATAAAAACAAACACTGGATTAGAAAAGAGTGATCTGTGGAAAGCAGAGTGGTTTTGTCTCGTGTTCTGTTAAAGACACATTTCCACAGGTCCCTCTCTGATCCTCTGAGTGTTCTGTACAGCCCTGTGTTATTAAAGACCTGCTCGTTCTCGACTGAGGCAGTGATATATTTCTGTTTCTATAGATTCAATAAAACAAACAGGAGTCAGTTTGAAATTTTGCTCTTTAAATGTGGACAGTCTTCTTCTTCTTTGGTTTCTTCTTTGGTTTCTTCTTCAGAACCTTCTTCTTTTGATGAGGATCTGACTTTTCTCCAATGAACGACCTGGACTTGGACTTAAACCCGGGCCGGGTCCTGGGTCCGGTCTTGGTCCCGAGCGTCTGTTTCTTGTCCTTCTGTTTGTCCTTCTTGACCGACCTCTTGACTCGAATTGAACGCCCCTCCAGCTTCGAGCCGTCCAGCTTCAGGGCCAGCTGCACCGAGTCCGCGCTCTGCAGCAGACGAGACCAGGATCAGGTCTGGACCAGGTCTAATGTTAACCTTTATACACACTATTCCTTCTGCATATGAAGTATAGTTCTGATATTTTCTACATGTGTTATTTATGATTGTATCACATTTATTATACTTTTAATGTAATAGATCAATAAAGTTTATCTAAGTCTTCACTCCCCAAAATACATGGTCCTGGTCTGATCTAGAGTCCGTACCTGAAACAGGACGTATCCGAAGCCTTTCCCGAGTCCAGAGTTCTGGTCCCGGACCAGTCTCACGGCCTCCACAGAACCACACTCCTCGAAGTGTCTGCTCAACGACAGCTCCTTCAGATCTGAGCAGAAATAGGGTTTAGGAGGACTAGAACAGGTTTTACAAGGACTACAGCAGGGTTTAGTTTTATAGTTTTAAATTCTACAGAAACTCACCAAACGACAAATTTCCAACAAAGATCGAGCGTTTGTGATCGTGCTGCTGAGAAACAGAGAAGATCTGTCAGAGCTGGACTTAGAGAGGACTCAGAGCTGGACTTAGAGAGGACTCAGAGCTGGACTTAGAGAGGACTCAGAGCTGGACTTAGAGAGGACTCAGAGCTGGACTCAGAGGGGACTCAGGGGACTTACCGAGGCTCCGTCTTTGACTCGGTCGACTCTGATGATAAACTCTTTCTCCAGCTCCAGCCCGTTCCTGAAACATTTCACAATAAGAGCCTCATGTAAATCAGAAACATTTCACAATAAGAGCTTAATCTAAATCAAAAAAATTTCACAATAAGAGCCTCATCTAAATCAGAAACATTTCACAATAAGAGCCTCATCTAAATCAGGAACATTTCACAATAAGAGCCTGTAGGACTGACCTGTCCAAAGCATCAGCTGCACTCTGTTCTTCTTTAAAAACAATGTAAGCGTTAACACTTTGTTTCTGAGGATGAGCCTTTCTCCTGAAACAGAGAGAGTCCTGGTTTAGTCCTGGTTCAGTCCTGGTTCAGTCCTGGTTCAGTCCTGGTTCAGTCTTGGTTCAGTCCTATTTCAGTCCTGGTTCAGTCCTGGTTCAGTCCTGGTTCAGTCTTGGTTCAGTCCTGGTTCAGTCCTGGTTCAGTCTTGGTTCAGTCTTGGTTCAGTCCTGGTTCAGTCTTGGTTCAGTCCTGGTTCAGTCCTGGTTCAGTCTTGGTTCAGTCTTGGTTCAGTCCTGGTTCAGTCCTGGTTCAGTCCTGGTTCAGTCCTGGTTCAGTCCTGGTTCAGTCCTGGTTCAGTCCTGGTTCAGAGCGGTATTACATGATGGCGGCTGCTCTGCGGGACATGCTGGGGTCCTCTCTGACCTGAGGAGCACAGACCACATCAGAAAAGACACAAACACAGTTAAATCCTGGTAAAACCTGAGACCAGTGTAGTCCTCACCAGAGACCGGAACCGGATCGACTCGATGGGTCCTTTGTCTTTGAACAGGCTCCGCAAAGTCTGACCAGAGGAAACATGGATCAGAACAGGTTTTAGAGGGCAATCAGACACACTCAGAAACCAGTGGCACTGACACTGAAGGCAAGGGTGATGAGTCTTGCCCAAGGACACATGGAGGGAGCCGTTATTGGACGACCCGCTCCTGAGGAGAATAGGTTTTATGTGGACTACCTTCTTGGTACAGCACAGAGGCAGGTTTTAGCTGGACTAGAACAGGTTTTAGTTGGACTACCTTCTTGGTGCAGCTCAGAGGCAGGTTTTAGCTGGACTAGAACAGGTTTTAGTTGGACTACCTTCTTGGTGCAGCTCAGAGGCAGGTTTTAGCTGGACTAGAACAGGTTTTAGTTGGACTACCTTCTTGGTGCAGCTCAGAGGCAGGTTTTAGCTGGACTAGAACAGGTTTTATGTGGACTACCTTCTTGGTGCAGCCCAAAGGCAGGTATTAGCTGGACTATAACAGGTTTTAGTTGGACTACCTTCTTGGTGCAGCTCAGAGGCAGGTTTGAGCTGGACTAGAACTGGTTTTATGTGGACTACCTTCTTGGTGCAGCTCAGAGGCAGGTATTAGCTGGACTATAACAGGTTTTAGTTGGACTACCTTCTTGGTGCAGCTCAGAGGCAGGTTTGAGCTGGACTAGAACTGGTTTTATTGGACTACCTTCTTGGTGCAGCTCAGAGGCAGGTATTAGCTGGACTATAACAGGTTTTAGTTGGACTACCTTCTTGGTGCAGCTCAGAGGCAGGTTTGAGCTGGACTAGAACTGGTTTTATGTGGACTACCTTCTTGGTGCAGCTCAGAGGCAGGTTTGAGCTGGACTAGAACAGGTTTTAGTTGGACTACCTTCTTGGGGCAGCTCAGAGGCAGGTTTGAGCTGGACCAGAACTGGTTTTATGTGGACTACCTTCTTGGTGCAGCTCAGAGGCAGGTATTAGCTGGACTAGAACAGGTTTTAGTTGGACTACCTTCTTGGTGCAGCTCAGAGGCAGGTTTGAGCTGGACCAGAACTGGTTTTATGTGGACTACCTTCTTGGTGCAGCTCAGAGGCAGGTTTGAGCTGGACTAGAACTGGTTTTATGTGGACTACCTTCTTGGTGCAGCTCAGAGGCAGGTTGCCCACGAACACGGTCCTGTTGGCCTGGAGCTGGTTCTGTTGTTTGTTCTGCTTTAGCCTCTGTCTCTGTTGGACCCAGAAGTCCGGCCCTCGGTCTTCGTCGTGTGATGAAGGCCTGCTCTTCTTCTGCTTCACTGAAGCCTGCTCCTTTTCGTCGGCCTCCGTCAGACTCTGCTCCCTGAGAACATATTATTAATAATACACACTTTTTAATCAATTGTATATGTGTCTATGTGTATTTAAACATTGGCTCGTAGTCCTCACCTGGATTCTGGTCTTACCTGGACTCTAGTCTGAGATCGGCTTCACACTTTTCTTTGACCTGAACTTTCTTCTGGTTTTGGACTTTCACCTCCTTCTGCGTCTCTTTGGGCTCAACACTTTTTATGATCTGTTTACAAAAAAAAAGCTGTTCTAAACTAGGTCTAAACCAGGACTAAACCAGGTCTAAACCAGGACTTACCTCTGGAGGAGGCTGGAACAGAGCTGATGCTGGAGCTATTGTTGTGGAGCTGAACAAAGCCGACAGTGAACCAGAACCAGAACTAGGCCTGGACTTGGACAGACTTCCTGAGACCAGTCCGACCTCGTAGTCTACAGAGTCCACAGAGACCGGACTGAACCAGAGAGACACGGGTTAGAAACAGTCTCTAGAAGAAACATGGCTCAAACCTTTAAGCAAATCAGAAACAAACCTTTGCTTCAGCTTCTTTTTCATGTTTAATTTCACAGACTCCCGCTTTTCACTAAAACTACTTTAATTCCACCGTGTCTTTGTTCCTTTTTCAGCGCCACTGTTTATTTACAACACGTTCGCAGTAATCTGGTTCCTGCACGCTTTTCTCTGCGTTCCCGCGGCGAAACGTGTCCGAAGCGGAACCATCTCCACATTACACTAGTTCCATGATTAAAATCTTTTCTTCTTTACCTTATACAACGAATTTATTTAAATGACTTTACAAAGATTAACAGCTGATATGATGATTTATTAACAAATGCGTCCATTACTTTATTAATTTAAGTTTTATTGCCTTTTGGTTTGAGATTTTGTTGTAACATCAAGTTGCGTCACTTCCTGTCAGCGTTGTCAAATGTTTTGGTTCGAGTGCTTCCTAATTTTAGAGTAAAACTACCCTTTTAACGCTGTATTTGTGTTTTAAATAGCAGCTGTAGTTATCGATTTAAGTCACTTCTTTGCTCGTTCTCCGCCGAGTGCCCTCCTAACCACAGCGTTTGTTAAAGTAGTTTTATTCATCCCAAACCCGCCCTCAATTCTCTCATGATAGCCTAGCTCCCGTTAGCTCCGCGGCGATAGACCGGTGTTTCCTGGAGCTGCTGTAGCCGCATCTCGCGTCTCTCCAGCGGCTGCTCATGTCCGCGGACCGCGCTGAGCCGCCGCTGCCGCAGGACGCCGTGGGGAGACGGGTGTCCTGCGGCGGGGAGCGGGCCACGGTGCGGTACGTGGGTCCAGTTCCTCCGACTGCAGGCAAGAACCGGGGTTCAGTCTGATCTCACATTTATTTACAACTAAGATTCAAGATATAATTAAACTGAGCCTTTTATTTTAACTTCTTATTTTATTGACTATAACAGTTAATTATGTCACTATTTTCTTAAATATTCTCGTTACTTGGGGTATAATCTTACTGTTATTAGTTTTAGTTTAGCAGTTTACTCTAAATTAGCCTTATACATGTACTGATTTATTAATGAAAGGAAAATAGGTTCCAGCAGCAGACAATCCACTAAAACTTTGATATAGGCTTAATAAAAGCAGTAAGACGTTGAATAAAATGTAGGTTTTTTTCAACAATTTTTTTTATTGCATTGACACTTCTCTATTTCTTAAACTAACGTGTAGCATAGTGTTTATAATTTATGAATTTATACTAGTTCTGAGGTTAATGTGTTTGTTCCAGGTCTGTGGCTCGGTGTCGAGTGGGACAGTCCAGACCGAGGCAAACACGACGGCAGCCACGAGGGAGTCCAGTACTTCAGCTGCAGGTAAACCCAACTAAAACCTGTTCAAATCCCAGTAAAACCTGTTCAAATCACACTAAAACCTGTTCAAATCCCACTAAAACCTGTTCAAATCCAACTAAAACCTGTTCAGATCTAACTGAAAACTTTTGTGCTGGTCAGAAACCCTGGCGCTGGTTCCTTCGTTCGTCCGGGGAAGGTCAGCTTTGGGGTGGACTTCCTTACGGCAGTGGCTCAGGTTTATCAGATCAATGCTGAGGAGGTTCTGCATGAAGAGATCTGTGTTTCATCCAAGAAACTGCAGTGGGACTGTGTTAAAGAGCGCAGGTACTGAGCAGACCTCAGAGGGACCTGAGGTTTGGGTTTAAACTGAAGTGGTTTTGTTGTGTTTTCAGCTTCGAGAGCCTCCCGTCCATCATTTTAAACCGAAGTGATGTGAACGGACCTGGACCCGAAGGAGAAATCCGGAAGAACACTCCTAATATCCTTTAATCTGCTGCAGCTGGGTCTTCTGTTTACTTCCTGAGCCCAGGTTATGATTCAGTTAAGTCCAAATGAAAAATGTTTTTAAGTCACTGTGCTTGCTGAGTCACTGATGTAACCAAGGGTTTTCTGAAAACTATTTACTCTGGCCTTAAATTGATCAGTCTTTGCATTTATAATTTATCACAGATTTGTTGACTCTGAGTTGTTCTGTGGCTGGTCCTTGACTGTTCCTCAGGTGTGCGGTGGCTAGACCTCAGCAGGACTCTGCTCTGTTCTTGGGACGATGTGGCGGCCATTGCTGAACAGATGGAGGCTCTGGAGGGACTGCAGCTCATGTAACAGTTATTGCCCCACTAGCCCCAATAACACCGAGTACAGCAGCCCCCCCTCTTAGAGCTGGAGGATATTTGATGGACACCACCCTCTACTGTCTGTTCTCTGTTTTCCCTGTGACTCAGGTTTTGTCGACTCACTCTGTTTCTCTGTTTGTGTTTCAGCTTCAACAGACTGCGTTTACCCTCAGACACCTCACTTCTCGCTGTAGCTTTTCTAAACCTCAAAGACCTGGCTCTGAACGAATGTGAGCTTACCTGGACTCAGGTAAATCCTCACCTTTTCACTAATGACTCTTCTGGACTGAGATGTCTGGTGTTGTTTTGGGATCAGCTGTAGCCATTCCTCCAGTTTGGAGGGAGGGTTACTGCCATCACTTGGTATTGCTGTCAACCACAACGCTGCTGTTTGTTCACCACCGTAATGATAACAGAAACTACCCAAAAGACCTTGGTGATTTTGGCCTGATAACATGCACAAGTGACACAAACAGGTTTGAATGGCTTCTAAAGGTAACATTCCTCACCTGTGATCTGTTCAGTGTGTGTGTATAAAAGGTCAGTGAGTTTCTGGGCTCCTGACAGACCCTTGCATCTTTCATCCAGTGCTGCACTGACATTTCTGTGTGAGTCATGGGGAAAGCAAAAGAATTGTCAAAGAATCTTGCGGAAAAGGTAATGGAACTGTATAAAACTGGAAAGGGAAATAAAAAGATATCCAAGTAATTGAGAATGCCAATCAGCAGTGTTCAAACTCTAATTAAGAAGTGGAAAATGAAAAGACCTTGTAGACAAAACTTTCAGCCACAACTGCAGGAAAGTTGTTCGGGATGCAAAGAAAAACCCCAAAATAACTTCAGCTGAAATACAAAACTCTCTAAAAAAAAAAGTGGTGTGGCTCTTTTAAGATGCTCAACGCATGGTTGAGTTGCCAGAAGAAAGGTATTACTACACAAATGCCACAAAGCATCCCATTTGGATCGCTGATGTTTTGGGGATGTGTGAGCTACAAAGGAACTGGAAAAGATGAATGCAGCATGTTATCAGAAAATACTAGAGGAACATTTGCACTCATCAGCCCAGAAGCTGCTCATGGGACGTACTTGGACGTTCCAACATGGCAATGATCCAAAGCACAAGGACAAGTCGACCTGTCATTGTCTACAGCAGCAGAAAGTGGAGGTTCTGGACTGGCCTCAGTCTCCTGACCTCAGTATCGTAATTGTTTTTGATATATTCTAATGTAGTTTCCTGTTGTGTAGGTGCTGCAGTGCGCCCCCATGTGGCCACAGCTGGAGGATCTGGGTTTGGAGGGAAACCTGATCTCGGACATCAGAAAGTACTCCAAAGTCACGTTTTAGTCCAGAAATATTCCTGTTATCCTCCTGTTGTTTTACTAAAACTTGGTTCTGTTCTAGTACTGAAAACCTGCCGCAGACCCTAAAGTCCCTGAGTCTGTCCCGAAACCCTCTGGACCAGGACTCTGTGCTGAGTCTGGCCTCTCTGCCCAGGTACCTACTCCAGTCTCAGGCTCAGGAATCATTCTTTTTCTATTGAATTTGTTATAAAACAAACAAATGCTGTGACTTTATTCTTTGAGTGTGGACCCAGGGAACAGGATGAAAATGAATGAAATGCTAACACTCTGGACTTCTTTGGTTCTTGTTCCAGACTGGAGCAGCTAAATCTTTCTGAGACTGGTTTGTCTGTGATCCGCTTTGACGACACTGCTCCAGGTAAAAAAAAAAAAAAACAGTTTGACAGTAATAGGCTTTACTTGCTTCTGTAAAGAATAACTGTTTTTTTTATTGTTAAAAAAATAATATTTTTTATTATTTGTTAAAGGTAATATCAGTCAAACCAAACTTGAGTGGTTTTGACCAAGACACTAAAATAAATTAGGGCTTTGAAAACAGCGCACTGCAAAGCATAAAGCCTCAGTTAACTGTTTTACAAAAGGCATTCATCTGTTTCTGTAAATTCTTCTTTTTTTATAAGATTAATTTTAACCTTTAATTCTAACTTAACGCTTCGTTTTTCATTTACCTCCAGGTATTTTTCCATGTGACTGTAGTTTTCTTGTTCTAGGCTTTTATAAAGGCAACATTTTTGTCTTTCTGCTGCTTAATTTTGTAGTTTGTGAAGTTAATTATTGTGTTTTCACAGGAGCTGAGACTAAACTGTTTCCTGTTTTGAAGAACCTTAACCTCAACCACAATAACATTTCTGAGGTTTGTGTGGTTTTAAACTGATTCCTTTAAAAACGTTTGAATATAAGGAGTTTTAACAGGTGTAAAGTGCTTGAGTAAATGTACTTTGTTACTGTACTTAAGTATTTTTTTGGCTACTTTGTACTTGTACTGAGTATCAAAAATATAAGCAACATTTACTCTCTACTCAACTACAGTTTTGATTGAATACTTGTACTCTTTACTCCACTACATTTGAACTGACTCTTACCGTTACTCGCTACATTGTGTTAGTCCACATCAAGTCAACTTTGTCTGCCGTAGCTTATTTCTTGGGTGTAAGAGGCGATACCGCCATCTGCAGGCTATTGAAGGTACTGGATGCTTTTTGCCTAAATGCGTTGCTGTGAACGTAAATTAGCAGTCTGCCGAACGCCAGGTGTTTCACAAAAATGATCGATGCAGCCACTGATGAAGCTGAAGCCAGCTCTTCATGCAGTTTGTTTTGTTTTGTTTTTGTTTGTCCATTTTACTGAAAATACCTTTTTTGAAAATGTTTTACGTATGCATTTTTGAGCACTTGAGTTTGACTGACTCACTTCACTGACCTACAATATTTCTTTGTGTTGAGGTCTAGTGCATCTGAGCCAACATTCAGTACGAGTAAAATACTTAAGTACTTTTAAAATGGGATACTTTAAGACTTTTACTCAGGTCATATTTAAATTGGTAACTTGTAGTGGAGTAATTTTTACAGTAAGGTATCTGTACTTTTACTCAAGTATGGCTTTCAGGTACTCTTTACACCTCTGGTTTTTAACCTGTTCCTGTTTCCTCAGTGGATCGTCGTGAACGAACTGGCAAAGCTGTCAAGTCTGGTTCAGCTTTCAATCCGAGGAAATCCGTTAAAGAGCGAGGACGGAAACCAGAAGACTGTCTTTCAGCTGCTTGTGGCCAAACTTAAAAAACTGGAGCGGCTCAACGGCTGTGAGGTCAGACTCTGACACGGGTTTGACCCGAGGTCCACTGCATGTGTCTCGTCTGCGGATTGCCAGAAAACAACGTCGCAGACTGGACGTGTTACAGATCTGCTAAAGAGCTACTGCGGGTTTTCCCTCGTTACATTGAGCACGAAAAACCTTTGTTTTTGCAGATCTTATTGCATTTAATGCTTAATGTAGATAGATAAACACTTAAATATTTTAAAATGGAAAATTTGTTAGTATATTTTTGTATTACTTTTGGAATCCGGATGTTGTGCACGCAGTTTCCGCTTTGGTCCGATCTGATCTGGGTAGACTGATGCAAACTGGCTTTGGCATTCGACAAAAATAGAACTTGAGCGTATTTGCTGTGGAAATGTAGCCTGGTAATACCAGACTCTGTCTACTTCACTTTGCTTCGTAGACAGAGTCTGGAATGGCATAATAGAGAAGTGTTTTCTCTCTCGCTTGGGGGCGCTTGTCTGAAGTTTAAAATCATTGGTTACCCGTAAGCCAATTAGATACGTTTAGTTATGACGTATGTTATGCGCCTGTACAGCCGCATCGAAGCACAGACATCATGCATCGAACTCAAATACATGATTGAACTTCCACTGTAAACCTCCATTTAAAATGTTTATCAAACACTCTTCTTGTTCTGGCTTCAGTTTGAAAAAGAGTTGAATGTTCTCCATAACAGCGCGAATTGCATCCCGTGTCTCGTTTCCCATTTCCGCGGTCGTTTCGGTTTTCGATTTCTCTAACCTACAAACTGAGTAAAACTCGGCGCTTAGCATAGCTTAGCGGCTCTCAGGCCGCCCTCTGTTCGTTGATTGGCCCGGCTGTTTCCAGGCCGGTGGCAAACAGAAAGCTCTGACGCTGTATCAGACTGAGTACAGAAGCGAAATGAAATTGAGCGGAAGTAGGAAGTCTGACATAGTCAGGCTAGTGGAAATGCTGTCATTGAAAAGAACACAAGCGTGCGTGGTGTGGAAATTGGGGGTGAGGCCGAACGCAGATAAGGAGGCTCTCCTTCTGTGGTTCTCCCTGAGGTTTTTATTTTGTCGCGTTTTCTTTTTTTTTTTTTCCTTACCCTGATGGAGGGTCTAAGAACAGGGGATGTTGTCTAGTGCAGTCTGTTAAGCCCTTTGAGGCGACTGTTGTTGTGATATTGGGCTATACAAAAATAAATGTCTTGCCTCTAAACTCTGGTTTTACTCAGATCTTTCCTGAGGACCGCAGAGGGGCGGAGCTGGACTACATGAGACATTTTGGAGAGGCGTGGCTTAAGGCCGGGGGGGAGAGCCAGCTGAGCTCTGAGTTCATCTGTGAACATCCTCAATACCAGGCTCTGGTCCAGAGTGAGTTTGATTCTTGTTCTGGTGCTGTCTATTTCCTGATGAGAGAGGATTCACTTACACCAGCTTCACAGCAGTAATTATCCCGCCACTAAAACCTTCTCACTCCAGCTAAAACCTGTTCAAATACAACTAAAACCTTTTTAGTTTGATGAGCAAGGCTGGTTCAATTATAGCTTTACTGTAAATTTAATGGATGTATCTTTTTGAAATGGTGTTTAATATTCAACTACTCAAAGATCAGTGACACTTAATTTTTTTTAATTTTTGTTTGCAGTAGTCACTGAGACAGCTCTATTATAAAATCAGTTTAGTCCGTTTTTGGTCCAAATCTAACCCTGAAGGAAAGACAATTGAAAAAATGGGTGAAAATGTCTTTAAAATGCTGTAATGTTAACGACTGAACCGTGTTCCACCTGTTTTTCCAGAGTACGGAGCTCCAGAAGAAGGAGAGCTGAAGAAGCCTCAGCCGTTCGCTTTGAAAAACCAGCTCCTCAGTCAGTGCCACTGCCTTCCAAATCTCCTCCAGCAGGGGGAGTAAAGAACTCGAGGAGTCCCTTTAGTATCGGCACACAAGGGCTCACCAGAATAAACCTCCACAGTCAATCAAAAATCAGCTCTTATTCATTATTTACTGTATTCAGCAAAAACGCATGCTCTTCACTCCATCTAGTGGTGCACTGTGGTATTACAGGCACATTGAAATTATGAACAATTGGAAACCATGGGATTTTTAAGTCTCTGTCATTCCATCTGCTCATGCTCAGACTGTTGGCCATTTTGATACGGCAACACCATGAGGACAGTTTAGAGATTTTGTTTTGCACTTGCAATTTTCAACTTTATATTTTAAATATAGGTTTGAGTTTGCATTACCTTTTCCTCTCAGTGCTTGATTAGAACAGTGGTGTGTTTACTCCCCCTGCTGGAGGAGACTGGAGCTGACGTTAAAATAAATCCACTTGAACTCACTGTAAAAGACTGAATTTTCTCTTGTTTTAATGTCTTTCTTCAGAGGTCACGTTTGTGTTTCCAGACGACACCGAAAGGAAACTAGTCGAGAAGAAACTCCCAGGTAAATCCAACTTAAACCTATTACAACTAAAATCTGTTTAAATTTGACTAAACGCTGTTCAAGTCCAACTAAAACCTGTTATTGCGTTGTCCTCAGCTTCGATGGAGGTGCAGAAAGTAAAAGGGCTGCTCCATCGTCTTCTCAAGATCCCAGCTGCAGACCTCAGACTCACGTACACCTCAACAAAGGTAGTTCTGGTTTAGACCTGGTTCAGACCTGGTTCAGTCCTAATTCTGTCCCGTTTGTTCCAGATGGTGGGGACAGAGTTTGAAATTGATAGCGACCTGAAGAGTCTGCAGTTTTACTCAATCGAAGACGGAGACCAAGTCCTAGTTCGATGGTCCTGATCCAGAAAACACTCTAAAATCTGTCCCAACTCTGTTGCATAAGAAACACAAAATAAACTCCTTGAGTTCTTGAGTCTCAGGTTTAGTTTTTCACAATGAAATTGAAAAATATCAGTAAATAAATTATTTTGTTGTCGTACCATTTTCTTAAACATTAAAAAGGTTTATATCTGACTTTATTCCTGGTGTAACCTCAGGCTTAATCCTCGTCGAGTCTTTATTTAAACTTTTTTAAATACAGGGTAAACCTGAGTAAAGTTAACCCTGAGCAAGGTTATAATATATGAAATATGTAACAAGAAAAAAAAAAGGAAGTAGATTTTTAAAAATGTTTTATTGAGGCTGTACAGTTAATGGCTGCTCTTTGGCTGATGCTGGTTCCAGTTTTCTTCAACGATAGAACTGGACCTGAGTTAAACCTGAGTCTTTCACAAACCTGCTTCAGTCACATTCAACAGAGTCAGTAAACCTAGTGCCATTTCTACTACTCTCTTTTCAGTCACAGACACTTCCTGCTGCATCACAATGTGGTGTATATTTTGTTCTGTGGGCTGGAAGTGAGAAGAACATCAGGTATATTTCAAATGCAGTTTTCTTTGCATGAGTAGAGTAATTGTATTTAAAGGTTTTTTGTGGTGTGGTAATGAGGTTAAGCTGATGGACAATGACTTGAAAGTTGTGTGTTAATTTTGAAAGTTAATGTCTCGTAATTGGTTTCAAAGATTCAAAGGATTTTATATTATTTGTGATTTGGATTTTAGTCTAATAAATCTTTTGATTTGACTGCATAAGAATGAAGGTACGGAAGCATAGTACTGTCAATGTTGTTTTTCTGACTTTTTTTTTTTTTTTTAAAGTTTTTCTGACTTTTTTTTTTTCTGACTTTTTTTTTTTGCGAATTGTTTTTCTGACTTTTTTGGGGGGGAATTGTTTTTCTGACTTAATCATCACGTTATTTCGTGGCAAAGAGGAAGCGTGACAAAGCCAGCATGGATACAGTTGAGATGATGTAATTTATATCCGTACGTTTTTTTGTGTCCATTCAGTTGATCAATAAGAAATGCTGCTACATCCAACGGATCTGACTGATTCTTCCGCCTATACAATCTCATTCGTTTCAAAAAACGTCTCAAGGTGCTCATCACATAATTGTCTACAGTGTTCAGTAACATTAATATCTCGCCATGTTTTAGACCAAGGCTGAAGTAAAACAAAAAAAAAAAAGTCAGAAAAACAATTTGCAAAAAAAAAAGTCAGAAAAACTATCAAAAAAAAAAAAAGAAAGTCAGAAAAACAATTCGCAAAAAAAAAAAAAGTCAGAAAAACTATCAAAAAAAAAAAAAGTCAGAAAAACAACATTGACAGTACTACTCTTCCGTATGAAGGTCCACTCACTACTTTTCAAACATGTTCAGGTTCAAACAACCTAATAACCTGTTTATTGAGTGATGAGCTTAAACCAGAGCAAAGGCTGTCTGCACCAAGGGCTCATGGAAGTTGTAGTGCTCTTGCTTTTGAGAAGACTACAATTCAAAAATGTATGTGGAAAATCCAATAAAAACCTTGATGTTCATGGAAGAGACAGTGTTATGGCTACAACTAAAACTCACTGACGTTAAGTAAAAAAAAAAATAAAACTGTCTTTTGTAATTATTTGAGAGAAATAATCCTAAGCACAAACTGTGGTCACTTTAGATTTTTCTAGACGTTTACCCTCCTCCAGCTCCACCTCAGACTGAACAATAAAACAGTAATTTAAACCTTTAGTGGTTCAGTAAGAAAAAAAAAAGTATTGTCAGCTAAAATATTTTAAATGATACCGTTAACACTTCATTAACACTAAGCCAAACACATTTAGTGAAATCAAAAATTATATTACAAAACTGTAGAAAGATAGAAAAAAGACAAACTGAAAAGTATATTTGTTAAAAAGTCTATTAGATTATTTATATTTTAATTGTCCTGACGCTGATTTTACTTTATTTAAAAACATCACACGATGGACTCACTTTACAACAAGGCTCTTTATAAAGGCTTTAATTCTACTTCAGTCACAAGGAGAGGTTTTCTTTTTTCTGGGTGACCTGAAAGGCACCTACACCAACAAGTCCAAAAACCTTAGTGGGAACGCAGTCTAAATGTCGGACCTGGGTACATGGTCTGGCACTGGTTTAGTCCAGGTTTAGACCTGAACTAGAGCCTTGTTGTAAATTGGTAAAAATAAAGATGAACTGAAGTGTGTTTTGTTAAAGTTTGGTTGTTTTTGCAGTGAATTGAAATAGCTTTATTAAAAGCTTTATTCCAAACTAAACCTGGTCTTAGCCGTGACTCAGTCCAGACTTAGACTTGACTCAGACCTGACTCAGTCCAGAGTTAAATCTGACTCAGTTCTAAATCTTTAAAAATTGAGCGTCTGACGATAAAAACATTATTTTCAAACAAAATGTTTAAGTTCAAGTAAAACCCGGGTAAAACTCCTGCTTCTGGCCTGGTTCGGTCTTGGTTGGTCCTGATATTAGTCCTGATCTTGGTCTGGTCTTAATCTGGTCTAGTTTCGTTCTTCTGGTCCTGGTCTTCACTGGTTCAGCTCGGAGCAGGATTCGTCGAGGTCTGGACAGCGACAGGAGAATCCTCCAAGTCTCGGTAAACACAGGTGGGAGCAGCCTCCATTTCCAGAGCAGTAGTTGTAGACTAGAAAAGACCAGGATTAGACCGCGTTAAACAAGGTAAGAGTGGAACAGAGTAAGACCAAATTTAGAACGGGAGTAGTTTTTGTTCAGTCCTAGTTTAGTCCTGTTTAGACCTGGTTCAGACCTGGTTTTAATCTTACCTCGAGGACAGTATGTGGTGGTGCTGATCCCGTAGAGTCTGGACCTTCTTTGAGGCAGGAACATCGCGGTCTCTGTCTGACTGAACCGGTCTAAACCCACCACGGACTCTCTGTGGGAACAGGATAAGATAAGATAAATGTATTGATTCTACAAAGTGAAATGGGCAAAAATGTAAAAGAACAGGTGCGGATACAAAATAATAAACATGTATATACAATCTCAGCAACAATTTAAATAAAATAAAATATGAAGGTCTAAGTGGATCAGAACAAGGCCTGGTTTTGTGTGAGCGTACCTCCTCCAGTCGGTGTAGAACAGAGTCCGTCCAGACCAGACCAGACCGAACGGGTACTCTATGGACTCGGAGATGGTGTGCCTCAGTCTTCGGTGAGGGTCCATACACTCCACTCTACGGGTGCCTGCAGGGACATTATACGGTGGGGGTTAAAAGAGTATGAACAGTAAGATTTAAATTAAGACAAATCTTCTAGGCCCTAGCAGGTGGCGCTACATTCCAGATCCCAGAACCACATTTTGATTCTTTCATGTTCTTTTATCTTAGACAACTCATCTGCATATTTTATATTTTGTTTTGCAGTGCTGCTCATGTCTCTACAGAAGCACAGAGGACAACACCCTGAGGAGTAAATAACATATGACATTTCTCTTTCAACGAGCAGCCAGTGCACCAAAAGATGCAGCTGTCCTACTAACACAGTGCAACGTGATTCTGACCTGAATTGAATACAGACCGGAGTCAGAAACTAACCTGCATCGGCCCAGCAGAGCTGCTGATTTTCGGTGTCGAAGGTGAGTCCATTGGGGAGTCCCAGGTTGTCTTGGACTAGGATGGTCCGGTCAGAGCCGTCCATGTTGGACATCTCAATCTTAGGCCCGTCTCTGTTCCAGTCAGCCCAAAACAGACGCCTGCAGAGAGTTACAAAAACGTTGTAATTGTTACAACACATTTTTTGACAAGTTTGACAACCACTAAAACCTGTTTAAATCCCACTGAGACAAGTCTATTTAAAACTTGTTTTAAATTGTAATACTTTTTTAATACATTGTAATGTATGTAATACATTTTTACCCGTAGCTGGGGTCGGTGACGATAGGTCTGGGATTCACCAGGTCAGTGTCAAACAGGACTCTGCGATGGCTGCCGTCCAATTTAGACACTTCCACCGTGTCCCGCATTGAGTCGGTCCAGAACAGCAGCCGGGACACAGGGTCCACCGCAAGACCCTCGGGACTCTGAAGGTCTGAGAGAGACAAAGGTATAGACCAGGACTGTGCAGCTGCTGCAGCACTGGACATCTGTTACTTTTATTGACAAACAGCTGTTACCTCTAGTGACGAGGGGCTGTTACCTCTAGTGACCGGGACTGTTACCTCTAGTGACCAGGGGCTGTTACCTCTAATGACGACGGGCTGTTACCTCTAGTGACCAGGGGCTGTTACCTCTAGTGACGAGCGGCTGTTACCTCTAGTGACGAGCGGCTGTTACCTCTAGTGACGAGGGGCTGTTACCTCTAGTGACGAGCGGCTGTTACCTCTAGTGACGAGGGGCTGTTACCTCTAGTGACGAGCGGCTGTTACCTCTAGTGACCAGGGGCTGTTACCTCTAGTGACGAGCGGCTGTTACCTCTAGTGACGAGCGGCTGTTACCTCTAGTGACCAGGGGCTGTTACCTCTAGTGACGAGGGGCTGTTACCTCTAGTGACGAGCGGCTGTTACCTCTAGTGACCAGGGCTGTTACCTCTAGTGACGAGGGCTGTTACCTCTAGTGACGAGCGGCTGTTACCTCTAGTGACCAGGGCTGTTACCTCTAGTGACGAGGGCTGTTACCTCTAGTGACCAGGGCTGTTACCTCTAGTGACGAGCGGCTGTTACCTCTAGTGACGAGGGGCTGCTACCTCTAGTGACGAGGGGCTGTTACCTCTAGTGACCAGGGGCTGTTACCTCTAGTGACGAGGGGCTGTTACCTCTAGTGACGACGGGCTGTTACCTCTAGTGACCAGGGGCTGTTACCTCTAGTGACGACGGGCTGTTACCTCTAGTGACGAGGGGCTGTTACCTCTAGTGACTAGGGGCTGTTACCTCTAGTGACCAGGGGCTGTTACCTCTAGTAAAGAGGGGCTGTTACCTCTAGTGACGAGGGGCTGTTACCTCCAGTGACGAGGGCTGTTACCTCTAGTGACTAGGGGCTGTTACCTCTAGTGACCAGGGGCTGTTACCTCTAGTGACGAGCGGCTGTTACCTCTAGTGACGAGGGGCTGTTACCTCCAGTGACGAGGGGCTGTTACCTCTAGTGACGACGGGCTGTTACCTCTGGTGACCAGGGGCTGTTACCTCTAGTGACCAGGGGCTGTTACCTCTAGTGACGAGGGGCTGTTACCTCTAGTGACGAGGGGCTGTTACCGCTAGTGACCAGGGGCTGTTACCTCTAGTGACGAGGGGCTGTTACCGCCAGTGACGAGGGGCTGTTACCTCTAGTGACGACGGGCTGTTACCTCTAGTGACGGGGGGCTGTTACCTCTAGTGACGACGGGCTGTTACCGCTAGTGACCAGGGGCTGTTACCTCTAGTGACCAGGGGCTGTTACCTCTAGTGACCAGGGGCTGTTACCTCTAGTGACGAGGGGCTGTTACCTCTAGTGACGAGGGGCTGTTACCGCTAGTGACCAGGGGCTGTTACCTCTAGTGACGAGGGCTGTTACCTCTAGTGACGAGGGCTGTTACCGCCAGTGACGAGGGGCTGTTACCTCTAGTGACGACGGGCTGTTACCTCTAGTGACCAGGGGCTGTTACCTCTAGTGACGAGCGGCTGTTACCTCTAGTGACGAGGGGCTGTTACCTCCAGTGACGAGGGGCTGTTACCTCTAGTGACGACGGGCTGTTACCTCTGGTGACCAGGGGCTGTTACCTCTAGTGACCAGGGGCTGTTACCTCTAGTGACGAGGGGCTGTTACCTCTAGTGACGAGGGGCTGTTACCGCTAGTGACCAGGGGCTGTTACCTCTAGTGACGAGGGGCTGTTACCGCCAGTGACGAGGGGCTGTTACCTCTAGTGACGACGGGCTGTTACCTCTAGTGACGAGGGGCTGTTACCTCTAGTGACGACGGGCTGTTACCGCTAGTGACCAGGGGCTGTTACCTCTAGTGACCAGGGGCTGTTACCTCTAGTGACCAGGGGCTGTTACCTCTAGTGACGAGGGGCTGTTACCTCTAGTGACGAGGGGCTGTTACCGCTAGTGACCAGGGGCTGTTACCTCTAGTGACGAGGGGCTGTTACCTCTAGTGACGAGGGGCT
This sequence comes from Perccottus glenii, assembly GCA_024416835.2. Classification (NCBI taxonomy): domain Eukaryota; kingdom Metazoa; phylum Chordata; class Actinopteri; order Gobiiformes; family Odontobutidae; genus Perccottus; species Perccottus glenii. The sequence continues at coordinate 35,123,885 of CM044549.2, forward strand.
GTTACCGCCAGTGACGAGGGGCTGTTACCTCTAGTGACGACGGGCTGTTACCTCTAGTGACCAGGGGCTGTTACCTCTAGTGACGAGGGGCTGTTACCTCTAGTGACCAGGGGCTGTTACCTCTAGTGACCAGGGGCTGTTACCTCTAGTGACGAGGGGCTGTTACCTCTAGTGACCAGGGCAGTGATGCCAGTAACGCGTTACTCTATTCTGACCACTTTTTTCAGTAACGAGTAATCTAACGCATTACTATTTCCAAACCAGTAATCAGATTAAAGTTACTTAACCAAATCACTGTGCGTTACTATTTTTGTAATTTTTTGTCAAGAAAGACTGCCTTTATTTTTTATCAAAACAAGTATTTATGTTAAGTCAAGACAGACTGCCTTTATTTTTTATCAAAACAAGTATTTATGTTAAGTCAAGACAGACTGCCTTTATTTTTTATCAAAACAAGTATTTATGTTAAGTCAAGACAGACTGCCTTTATTTTTTGTAAAAACATGTAGTTTTTCAGGAAATAGTTTTTAAATTCAACTTTAATTGTCAGGAGATAGATTGTTGATGTTACTGTTAAAAATACACTTCAAATAAAGTGATTGTTGGCAAAACCAGTTGTCATTTTTATGTTGTCGGCAGCTGCTGAATGTAACTAATAAAGTAACTTGTAAAGTAACTTGTAAAGTAACTTAGTTACTTTTAAAATCAAGTAATCTGTAAAGTCACTAAGTTACTTTTTAAATCAAGTAATCTGTAAAGTAACTAAGTTACTTTTTTAAAGTAACTGTGGCAACACTGGACCAGGGGCTGTTACCTCTAGTGACCAGGGGCTGTTACCTCTAGTGACGAGGGGCTGTTACCTCTAGTGACCAGGGGCTGTGACGAGGGGCTGTTACCTCTAGTGACGAGGGGCTGTTACCTCTAGTGACGAGGGGCTGTTACCTCTAGTGACCAGGGGCTGTTACCTCTAGTGACGAGGGGCTGTTACCTCTAGTGACGAGGGGCTGTTACCTCTAGTGACCAGGGGCTGTTACCTCTAGTGACGAGGGGCTGTTACCTCTAGTGACCAGGGGCTGTTACCTCTAGTGACGAGGGGCTGTTACCTCTAGTGACCAGGGGCTGTTACCTCTAGTGACGAGGGCTGTTACCTCTAGTGACGAGGCTGTTACCTCTAGTGACCAGGGGCTGTTACCTCTAGTGACGAGGGGCTGTTACCTCTAGTGACCAGGGGCTGTTACCTCTAGTGACGAGGGGCTGTTACCTCTAGTGACCAGGGGCTGTTACCTCTAGTGACCAGGGGCTGTTACCTCTAGTGACGAGGGGCTTTTACCTCTAGTGACCAGGGGCTGTTACCTCTAGTGACGAGGGGCTGTTACCTCTAGTGACGAGGGGCTGTTACCTCTAGTGACCAGGGGCTGTTACCTCTAGTGACCAGGGGCTGTTACCTCTAGTGACGAGGGGCTGTTACCTCTAGTGACCAGGGGCTGTTACCTCTAGTGACGAGGGGCTGTTACCTCTAGTGACCAGGGGCTGTTACCTCTAGTGACCAGGGGCTGTTACCTCTAGTGACGAGGGGCTTTTACCTTTAGTGACGAGTGGCTGGATGTCTCCTCCTTTAAGAGCGGCTCGGCTGATGCTGGGTCCAGTAATGTCCGTCCAGTAAACTCTCTGCTCCACACAATCGTAGGCCACTGCTATCACCACACGATCCTTAAAAACAGCAAAAACAGATCTAATCCAGGAACAATCAATATCTTCTATATCTTCTATCTTATATCTAAGTTTCCATTATATTCATAAATCTTAAAAACACAAGCCACTCTCCCACTTTCATTACTTATCTCTTGTTTAATCCTGTTTTATTCTTGGATATAGTTCCATATGAATTAGAATGTATGACCACAGGTGGTCAAATGAGGTAAAAGAAACTTTTTTGTGACATTAGAACAAAGCCACGTAGTCTCCATCAGCTCTGATAATGATCTGACTCTAAAGAAGTCCTCAGAGAAAGAGTTTTGTTCATCTGCTGTACATTTTTGTAAACAGAGAAACAATGGTCTGGAGGTGGATATGAGCGGATCACACACAGACTCTCACTGTTCCACTGTATCAGACTCAGGAGAATATACCTCACCCACAACCACACACCACAGTGTCTCTGGACCGTCCCCTGTAGATTTGAACATAAAGCCCTCTCTTTAGTCGACACAAAGACTTACTGTAAAAACAAAAGACTTCTCCAAATGTTACGCACAGAGATCAGTGATAAAATCAACACTAAATGAATAAAGCATAATTGAATAAGGCAGAAAAAAGCACACTTAGGTCTTGTTCACACAAACAGAGATAATTTTTATGAGTGCACATTTTTTCTGCGTTTGTGCAGAAACGCAGACGTGTCGACGATAGAATAGAGCTTTTAATCTCTGCTGAGAAACTGGGTCTTAACCAGGTCTGAACCAGGTCCAAAGCAGATCTAACCCTGATCTAACTCTGGTCTAACCCGGGTCTAAACTCACCGGGACGTGCAGCAGGGGTCGGGCCTGGTCCTCGTTGAGTCCGGAGCCGTTCAGTGGGACCTGTTCGATGCGGCCGCTCTGAGCAAACAGCAGGAGGCCCCCAGGAGCCACGGGGCCCACCCCGGGACGAGGGGTGGGGCCAAAGGGGGTGGGGGTCATGGCCTGGTTTATACCTGAGGTCAGGGGTCACACAGGGAGGGAAAAGAGAGGGAACATGTGGATTACAGGGAGGAACTGCTAAAGGAGAAGCACATGATCCAGAACACAGCTGAGGAGTAGACTTCATTCAGTTTTAATTCCACAGTCGAAGCTAAACTTCATGAAATCTATTTCTGTGAGCGTTATCCTGCAGAGTCTAAACACACAAACCTACAGCTCACAGACCTTCACCTGCAGCTGCTTCACTCCAGAATCCTGTAAACATTTCTGCTGTAGGTCTATAAATGTAAAATAATGAGATACGAACAGAGTGAGTTTTATTTTCTAACGGTACTCACAGAGCGGGGGACTGTCGGTGCCGCTGGTCCGAGTCTCGGGAACCTCCTTGCCCTCGGCGTCCACACACCAGCACTGACCCTCGGCCGAGTGGCACTGCGTCGGCTCAAACTGACCCTGAGCGTCACACCGAGGCACGAAGGTCGCGGGACGAGGACGAATGAAGGAACCTGCTTGAGACTGGGCCTGTTCCCGCTCACGCTCACAACGGGTTGGCTCTCGCTCTGAAGAAACACAGAACGATAGTTTAGACCTGGTTTAGATTAAATTAAACACAGACCAAAATACTAGATTAATTTTGAGCACTTTTCACGGTACATTTAAAAAAATTTTAAGCTCCTAATCTATTGTATTATGTGTTGAGCACAGTGGGGCCTTTAAAGAGTCCTGGAGCTGTTAGACTGGACCCACATCAATAAAGCAGAGGCCTGCTGTGAGACGTGGCAGAAAAAGAACAAAAACACAGAGTGAGCCAGATCCACAAACCACAGCTATTCACATTAGGACTGCACCAGAGCAAGTCCAGACTAGGTCCAGACCGGGTCCAGACCGGGTCCGGACCATGTGATGAGGCTGGTCAAAAAATATCACCAGATCAGGTTTAGTTTGTCAGTAGTCAGATGCTAGAGTCGAGGTGACTGGTTTGGCAGAAAAACAAGACAGGTTTGAACAGAAGAGACTCTAATGACAGCCTCCAGAGTCTCGTAAAAAACAGGAAATATGACAGAACTGTGATTAACACGGAGACAACATCAGAAGGAGAAAAATAGAATGGAACAACTCCTTCAGATATCATCAGTCTTCCACTAGGTCTAGTCCTGGTCTAACCCTGGTCTAACCCTGGTATAACTCTGGTCTAACGCTGGTCTAACTCTGGTCTAACTGTGGTCTAACTCTGGTCTAACGCTGCTCTAACGCTGGTCTAACTCTGGTCTAACCCTGGTCTAACTCTGGTCTAACCCTGGTCTAACGCTGGTCTAACTCTGGTCTAACTGTGGTCTAACTCTGGTCTAACTCTGGTCTAACTCTGGTCTAACTCTGGTCTTACCCTGGTCTAACTCTGGTCTAACTCTGGTTTAACTGTGGTTTAACTCTGGTCTAACTCTGGCCTAACTCTGGTCTAACTCTGGTTTAACTGTGGTTTAACTCTAGTCTAACTCTGGTCTAACTCTGGTCTAACTGTGGTTTAACTGTGGTTTAACTCTGGTCTAACTCTGGTCTAACTCTGGTCTAACTCTGGTCTAACCCTGGTCTAACCCTGGTCTAACTCTGGTCTAACTCTGGTCTAACTCTGGTCTAACCCTGGTCTAACTCTGGTCTAACTCTGGTCTAACCCTGGTCTAACCCTGGTCTAACCCTGGTCTAACTCTGGTCTAACTCTGGTCTAACTCTGGTCTAACTCTGGTCTTACCCTGGTCTAACTCTGGTCTAACTCTGGTTTAACTGTGGTTTAACTCTAGTCTAACTCTGGTCTAACTCTGGCCTAACTCTAGTCTAACTCTGGTCTAACTCTGGTCTAACTCTGGTCTAACCCTGGTCTAACTCTGGTCTAACTCTGGTCTAACTCTGGTCTTACCCTGGTCTAACTCTGGTCTAACTCTGGTTTAACTGTGGTTTAACTCTAGTCTAACTCTGGTCTAACTCTGGCCTAACTCTAGTCTAACTCTGGTCTAACTCTGGCCTAACTCTGGTCTAACTCTGGTCTAACCCTTGTCTTACTATGGTCTAACTCTGGTCTAACTCTGGTCTAACTGTGGTCTTACCCTGGTCTAACTCTGGTCTAACTCTGGTTTAACTGTGGTTTAACTCTAGTCTAACTCTGGTCTAACTCTGGCCTAACTCTAGTCTAACTCTGGTCTAACTCTGGCCTAACTCTGGTCTAACTCTGGTCTAACCCTTGTCTTACTATGGTCTAACTCTGGTCTAACTCTGGTCTAACTCTGGTCTTACCCTGGTCTAACTCTGGTCTAACTCTGGTTTAACTGTGGTTTAACTCTAGTCTAACTCTGGTCTAACTCTGGCCTAACTCTGGTCTAACTCTGGTTTAACTGTGGTTTAACTCTAGTCTAACTCTGGTCTAACTCTGGTCTAACTCTGGTCTAACTGTGGTTTAACTGTGGTTTAACTCTAGTCTAACTCTGGTCTAACTCTGGTCTAACTCTGGTCTAACTCTGGTCTAACCCTGGTCTAACCCTGGTCTAACCCTGGTCTAACTCTGGTCTAACTCTGGTCTAACCCTGGTCTAATGCTGGTCTAACTCTGGTCTAACTGTGGTCTAACTCTGGTCTAACTCTGGTCTAACTCTGGTCTAACTCTGGTCTTACCCTGGTCTAACTCTGGTCTAACTCTGGTTTAACTGTGGTTTAACTCTAGTCTAACTCTGGTCTAACTCTGGCCTAACTCTAGTCTAACTCTGGTCTAACTCTGGCCTAACTCTGGTCTAACTCTGGTCTAACCCTTGTCTTACTATGGTCTAACTCTGGTCTAACTCTGGTCTAACCCTGGTCTAACCCTGGTCTAACTCTGGTCTAACCCTGGTCTAACTCTGGTCTAACCCTGGTCTAACTCTGGTCTAACTCTGGTCTAACCCTGGTCTAACCCTGGTCTAATGCTGGTCTAACTCTGGTCTAACGCTGGTCTAACTCTGGTCTAACTCTGGTCTAACTCTGGTCTAACCCTGGTCTAACCCTGGTCTAATGCTGGTCTAACTCTGGTCTAACTCTGGTCTAACTCTGGTCTAACCCTTGTCTTACTATGGTCTAACTCTGGTCTAACTCTAGTCTAACTCTGGTCTAACTCTGGTCTAACCCTTGTCTTACTATGGTCTAACTCTAGTCTAACTCTGGTCTAACTCTGGTCTAACTCTGGTCTAACTCTGGTCGAACCTTGGTCTAACTCTGGTCTAACTCTGTTCTAACTCTTGTCTAACTCTGGTCTAACCCTGGTCTAACTCTGGTCTAACCCTGGTCTAACCCCGGTCTAACCCCGGTCTAAACTCGGTTTAACCCGGTCTCACCTGTGGAGCTGCAGCTAAAGCCGTCTCCGGTGAAGCCTGGTTGACACTGGCAGCTGAAGGAGCCGTGAGAGTTGGAGCAGACGGCGTCTCGGTGACAGCGCTCCTCTTCACACTCGTCCACATCTGAGACAAACAAACGCACCAGGACCAGTTTAAACCAGTTTAAAGCCAGTCTAAACCAAACAGCTGCTCTTTGGTCTCGGTCCAAACCAAACTGAACCACGGTCCGATTCATTTGTGAAAGAGTTTGGAGATACACAGGACGCACAGATTATAATGTTTTCTGTTTGGTTTCTCTCTGATTTCCTGAAGAGCGTTTTAGGGCCAGATCTAGTTTGGTTTTGCAGGGACCGGCCTTTTAAGATGTATTTATTAAAACTGTGCAGGTTTGTGACTCACAGCAGCTCATTTCACCTGTGTCTCTCCTGTCTGTCTGTTTTCAGGTGCATATGTCTCTCCTGTCTGTCTGTTTTCAGGTGTATATGACTCACCTGTCTGTCTGTTTCCAGGTGTATATGACTCACCTGTCTGTCTATTTTCAGGTGTATATGACTCACCTGTCTGTCTGTTTCCAGGTGTATATGACTCACCTGTCTGTCTATTTTCAGGTGTATGTGTCTTACCTGTCTGTCTGTTTTCAGGTGTATATGACTCACCTGTCTGTCTGTTTCCAGGTGTATATGACTCACCTGTCTGTCTGTTTCCAGGTGTATATGACTCACCTGTCTGTCTATTTTCAGGTGTATGTGTCTTACCTGTTTGTCTGTTTTCAGGTGTATATGACTCACCTGTCTGTCTGTTTCCAGGTGTATATGACTCACCTGTCTCTCTGTTTTCAGGTGTATATGACTCACCTGTCTGTCTGTTTCCAGGTGTATATGACTCACCTGTCTCTCTGTTTTCAGGTGTATATGACTCACCTGTCTCTCTGTTTCCAGGTGTATATGACTCACCTGTCTGTCTGTTTCCAGGTGTATATGACTCACCTGTCTCTCTGTTTTCAGGTGTATATGACTCACCTGTCTGTCTGTTTCCAGGTGTATATGACTCACCTGTCTCTCTGTTTTCAGGTGTATATGACTCACCTGTCTCTCTGTTTCCAGGTGTATATGTCTCACCTGTGCAGCGATGTCCGTCTCCGCTAAAGCCCGGGCGACAGGAGCAGACGTAGGACGAGCCGCCGCTGTATCTGCACTGAGCGCGCTCAGACACGTCACAGTTGTGAGTCCCTCTCTGACAGTGATCCACGGGACGGTCCTCCTCTGGACACACGGACAAACGGGTTAGAACCAGGACAAACGGTTTAGAACCAGGACAAACGGGTCTGGACCAGGACAAACGGTTTAGAACCAGGACAAACAGGTCAGAGGACAAAGGGGTCAGGACCAGGACAAACAGGAAGAATTTATAGGATGATGAACCGAGTCATATTGTGTTGCATTCTCTTAGTGTTGAATTTGTTCTGTTAGTGTAGAGTTTATTCTGTTAGTGTAGAGTTTATTCTGTTAGTGTTGAGTTCATTTTGTTAGTGTTGAGTTTATTCTGTTAGTGTAGAGTTTATTCTGTTAGTGTTGAGTTCATTTTGTTAGTGTTGAGTTTATTCTGTTAGTGTAGAGTTTATTCTGTTAGTGTAGAGTTTATTCTGTTAGTGTTGAGTTCATTCTGTTAGTGTTGAGTTCATTCTGTTAGTGCTGAGTTCATTTTGTTAGTGTAGAGTTTATTCTGTTAGTGTAGAGTTTATTCTGTTAGTGTTGAGTTTATTCTGTTAGTTTTGAGTCTATTCTGTTAGTGTTGAGTTTCTTTTTTAAAACAAAGAGGAAAAAGGAATCAGAAGAGTTTCTGAGAACAAATCTGGACCAGACTCAGGAAAAAATGTTTTTTAAAACTATTAAAATAATAAATAGAATAAACCTAATAATGATTTCATAAAACTGATTTAGTCCTGCTTTAGTCCTCTGTTGGTCCTGGTCCAGCCCTTGGTCAGGTTTTCTTTGTCCGAGGCGAACTGAAGAAGATTTTTACCGACGCAGGTTTGACCGTCCATAAACTGAACCAATCAGAGGAGCCGCCCACAAACTGAACCGATCAGAGGAGCTGTCCACAAACTGAACCAATCAGAGGAGCCGTCCACAAACTAAACGGATCAGAGGAGCCGTCCACAAACTGAACCGATCAGAGGAGCCGTCCACAAACTGAATCGATCAGAGGAGCCTCCCACAAACTAAACCGATCAGAGGAGCCGTCCACAAACTGAACCGATCAGAGGAGCCGTCCACAAACTGAACCAATCAGAGGAGCTGCCCACAAACTGAACGGATCAGAGGAGCCTCCCACAAACTGAACCGATCAGAGGAGCCGTCCACAAACTGAACCGATCAGAGGAGCCGTCCACAAACTGAACCGATCAGAGGAGCCGTCCACAAACTGAACCAATCAGAGGAGCTGCCCACAAACTGAACCGATCAGAGGAGCCTCCCACAAACTAAACGGATCAGAGGAGCCTCCCACAAACTGAACCGATCAGAGGAGCCGTCCACAAACTAAACCGATCAGAGGAGCCGTCCACAAACTAAACCGATCAGAGGAGCCGTCCACAAACTGAACCAATCAGAGGAGCCGTCCACAAACTGAACCAATCAGAGGAGCTGCCCACAAACTAAACCGATCAGAGGAGCTGCCCACAAACTGAACCAATCAGAGGAGCTGCCCACAAACTAAACCGATCAGAGGAGCCGTCCACAAACTGAACCAATCAGAGGAGCTGCCCACAAACTAAACCGATCAGAGGAGCTGCCCACAAACTGAACCGATCAGAGGAGCCGTCCACAAACTAAACCGATCAGAGGAGCCGTCCACAAACTGAACCGATCAGAGGAGCTGCCCACAAACTGAACCGATCAGAGGAGCCTCCCACAAACTAAACCGATCAGAGGAGCCTCCCACAAACTGAACCGATCAGAGGAGCCTCCCACAAACTGAACCGATCAGAGGAGCTGCCCACAAACTGAACCGATCAGTGGAGCCGTCCACAAACTGAACTGATCAGAGGAGCCGTCCACAAACTGAACCAATCAGAGGAGCTGCCCACAAACTAAACCGATCAGAGGAGCCGTCCACAAACTGAACTGATCAGAGGAGCCGTCCACAAACTGAACCAATCAGAGGAGCCTCCCACAAACTGAACCGATCAGAGGAGCCTCCCACAAACTGAACCGATCAGAGGAGCCTCCCACAAACTGAACCGATCAGAGGAGCCTCCCACAAACTGAACCGATCAGAGGAGCCGTCCACAAACTAAACCGATCAGAGGAGCCTCCCACAAACTAAACCGATCAGAGGAGCCTCCCACAAACTAAACCGATCAGAGGAGCCGTCCACAAACTGAACCGATCAGAGGAGCCTCCCACAAACTAAACCGATCAGAGGAGCCGTCCACAAACTAAACCGATCAGAGGAGCCGTCCACAAACTAAACCGATCAGAGGAGCCGTCCACAAACTGAACCGATCAGAGGAGCTGCCCACAAACTGAACCGATCAGAGGAGCCTCCCACAAACTAAACCGATCAGAGGAGCCGTCCACAAACTGAACCGATCAGAGGAGCCTCCCACAAACTAAACCGATCAGAGGAGCCTCCCACAAACTGAACCAATCAGAGGAGCCTCCCACAAACTAAACCGATCAGAGGAGCCGTCCACAAACTGAACCGATCAGAGGAGCCTCCCACAAACTAAACCGATCAGAGGAGCCGTCCACAAACTGAACCGATCAGAGGAGCCTCCCACAAACTGAACCGATCAGAGGAGCCGTCCACAAACTGAACCGATCAGAGGAGCCGTCCACAAACTAAACCGATCAGAGGAGCCGTCCACAAACTAAACCGATCAGAGGAGCTGCCCACAAACTGAACCGATCAGAGGAGCCTCCCACAAACTAAACCGATCAGAGGAGCCGTCCACAAACTAAACCGATCAGAGGAGCCGTCCACAAACTGAACCGATCAGAGGAGCCTCCCACAAACTGAACCGATCAGAGGACCCTCCCACAAACTGAACCGATCAGAGGAGCTGCCCACAAACTGAACCGATCAGTGGAGCCGTCCACAAACTGAACCGATCAGAGGAGCCGTCCACAAACTGAACCGATCAGAGGAGCCGTCCACAAACTGAACCGATCAGAGGAGCCGTCCACAAACTGAACCGATCAGAGGAGCCTCCCACAAACTAAACCGATCAGAGGAGCCTCCCACAAACTGAACCAATCAGAGGAGCCTCCCACAAACTAAACCGATCAGAGGAGCCGTCCACAAACTGAACCGATCAGAGGAGCCTCCCACAAACTAAACCGATCAGAGGAGCTGCCCACAAACTGAACCGATCAGTGGAGCCGTCCACAAACTGAACCGATCAGAGGAGCCTCCCACAAACTAAACCGATTAGAGGAGCCGTCCACAAACTGAACCGATCAGAGGAGCCTCCCACAAACTGAACCGATCAGAGGAGCTGCCCACAAACTGAACCGATCAGTGGAGCCGTCCACAAACTGAACCGATCAGAGGAGCCGTCCACAAACTGAACCGATCAGAGGAGCCGTCCACAAACTGAACCGATCAGAGGAGCCGCCCACAAACTGAACCGATCAGAGGAGCCTCCCACAAACTAAACCGATCAGAGGAGCCCACAAACTGAACCGATCAGAGGAGCCTCCCACAAACTGAACCGATCAGAGGAGCCGTCCACAAACTGAACCGATCAGAGGAGCCGTCCACAAACTAAACCGATCAGAGGAGCCGCCCACAAACTGAACCGATCAGAGGAGCCTCCCACAAACTAAACCGATCAGAGGAGCCTCCCACAAACTGAACCGATCAGAGGAGCCTCCCACAAACTAAACCGATCAGAGGAGCCGTCCACAAACTGAACCGATCAGAGGAGCCTCCCACAAACTAAACCGATCAGAGGAGCTGCCCACAAACTGAACCGATCAGTGGAGCCGTCCACAAACTGAACCAATCAGAGGAGCCGTCCACAAACTAAACCGATCAGAGGAGCTGCCCACAAACTGAACCGATCAGAGGAGCCTCCCACAAACTGAACCGATCAGAGGACCCTCCCACAAACTGAACCGATCAGAGGAGCTGCCCACAAACTGAACCGATCAGTGGAGCCGTCCACAAACTGAACCGATGAGAGGAGCCGTCCACAAACTGAACCGATCAGAGGAGCCGTCCACAAACGGAACCGAAGAACAGAAGAGTACCTTTTATCTTTCAATACTGAAACTCTGGTAATGTGTGCACTGTGTGAAAACAAAGCTAAGTTGAGGAGCTTTAGTGTAAACAAAGACTATTTGAGAAATAATTGCAACAACATTTAAAGGATTTTCTCTTGCAGTTAACTCCAGTGATTTCAAGATGTTGGGACAAACTGCAGTCTTTTCAATTTGTCTCACTTGATTTAATTCTTATCTTGTGTGTTTAAAAAAAAAGTAACTGATAAAGTGTTGTTTTTGGTCCAGAGAAAGTCCAGAGAGAGTCCAGCTGCAGATACACAGGGGTCTGCTTTAGAATCTGTCGACAGGAAACGCATTACAGATGTTCACTTTGTCCTTTGTTTGTTTATTCACTACACAGCCCCCAATGATACCTGCTTTAGTCTTGAATCAGGGCTGGGTTAGTCTTAGTACAAGACTAGGTCTTGTCCTAGTCTGGTCTAGGTCTGGTGTCAGGGTCAGAAGTCTTTGTGGTGACCTTTGACCCTTAGTCCAGAGGTTGCCACAGTTGAAGAAACACGGCTCACATTTCTGTTTCTCTGAAGTCCACACAGACCACATTCCTCTGAACTTCAGGACCAGACCAGGACCAGACCAGGACCAGACCAGACCTAGTTCTTGGTTATTAGTTATTCTGTTAAACCAGTTTTCTGACCATAGACAGTAAAAGGACAGTGGAAATGAGGCCTGGCTTACACTGACTCACATTTAGACAAAATCAAACAGTCACACGTCGCGTCGAGAGACACTCCCTGTTAAACCTCAGTCCTGTTGATTTCACAAACCAACAACTAAAGCGACAAGCATTTCAAATCAAACCTAGGCAATTCCCAAAATATGACAAAGTAATGGTGACTCTGTGTAAAATGTGTCATCATACAAAGACTGACCTTACATCAGCTCTGATCAGTTTTGTTTAGTTTCTTCAGTTAAAAAGACTATCAGACTGTAACTATAATTGTTCGATGGAGCCGATGCAGTTGATCATGGTTTAGTCCTGGTCAAGTCCTGGTCTTGTCCAGCTTTAGTACAGGTTCGTACTCACTGTGGACAGACCCAATGCGGTTGCTCATGGCGTAGCGGATCAGCCGGTTCTCGGCGTCGAACATGACAAAGATCTGGTCCACGGTGAGCTGCTGGGTCTGGGGGGACCTGGGGGTCTGGTCGTGGATGCAGCTCTGGAAGGAGATGGTCTGTCTCCACTGGTAACTCAGGGTCTCAGCCTCGCCGCTGGAGACACCACGCTGTACTTGCGGTTTGACGAGGACGTGATCACTGACGGAACAGAGACAGAAAGGTCAGGACTCCAGAGAGAGTAGATCCTGAAGAACAGATAATAGACAAAGGATAATGGGACAATGTTCCTCATTGTCCCATTGAAGGTTGGCTCCGACTGACTTTTACCATTTTTCCTTGTGGAATTTATGGTTAGTCTTAGTGGGACTTACGGTTGGGTTGGTAGTGGTAGACCTCGGTGTAGGGGCTGATGTTGACGCTGGAGCCCAGGACAATGAGGGGCAGGCGACCCTCCAGCTCCGTCTGAACCACCAGGTGCTCATGTTCGTCGATGCCCTGGAAACGCTGCCTGATGTTCAGCCGCTCTCCTCCAGGAAAGAACTGCACCTCGGCCTGACGCTGGAACACACCTCCTGAAGACCGGACAAGACCAGAGTTAGACCGGACAAGACCAGAGTTAAACCGGACAAGACCAGTGTAAGACCAGACAAGACTAGAGTTAGGCCAGACAAGACCAGAGTTAGACCGGACAAGACCAGAGTTAAACCGGACAAGACCAGTGTAAGACCAGACAAGACTAGAGTTAGGCCAGACAAGACCAGAGTTAGACCGGACAAGACCAGTGTAAGACCAGACAAGACCAGAGTTAGACCGGACAAGATCAGAGTTAGACCGGACAAGACCAGTGTTAGACTGGACAAGACCAGAGTTAGTCCTGGTTTAGTCCCAGTTTAGTTCTGGTTTAGTCCCGGTCCATTCCCAGTCCAGGCCCGGTTTAGTCCTGGTTTAGTCCAGGTTTAGTCCCGGTCCAGTCCTGGTCCAGTCCTGGTTTAGTCCTGGTTCTGACCCACGGTCCTGAAGCCGTTGCTGAAGCCCGGCTGCTCCAGAGCGAAGGCCCAGCCGATGACTCCTCCCAGAGACGACAGCGGCTGCAGCGAAGGGCCCAGGCTCGAGGCCACGTTACTGACGGCCACGTACGCTCTGCCCTCGTTCGCCACGACATACGAGTGCAGGTCGTTCTGAGAGAACTCCAGAGGGGTCTGAGAGGAACCGAGGAACACACGGCCCGAGACCTTCCCGTTCATCCTCTGAGGCTTTCCTGAAGAGAGCAGACACAAGGGCGTATTATTCAGGTTTAGGATCAGACACAAAGAAAGGGTTTAGGGACAATTGGGAAACTCACTGTGTTTCATTTATTTATCATATTTATTAATGCTCGACCACTGCTTGATTGTGTGTAATTATTACAGTGTTACTGGAGAATCTGCATTAACGCCTAGTTTTGTTCGTGAAACAAAACAAAACACTCTGACACAGTGTCGTTGTCGCTGGATTAGTATGTTTCCAGCTGAGTACAGTATCACAGAGAACAGGTCTGTGCTGGTGTTCACTTTATAGAAACCTCAGTTTGGTAGACGTGTTCCGTCTTTGTTGTTTCTCTAATGAGTCATTAAAGATATAAGAGTCATACACAGAGTTTACTTGAGCTTACCCTCGGCGACGCAGTCCTTCCCGTTGCCGTAGAAACCGGGCCGACAGTGGCAGCAGTATCCGGCGCCGTAGTCTCGACAGTCGGCGAAGAACGAACATTTGTGACGGTTGTGAGCGCAGGTCTCCAGGTCGTACGAGAAAACTGAGGACACAACACAACAAATCCACTTCTGAAGTAATTCTCACAGGATCATGGTGTCCCTTTAAGGCTTCCGTACAGTAACATCTAAACCCTCAGGAAACACTACAGGGCTTTTCATCTGTAAGGGGCACAAGTAATGACATAAATTTAACTTTTGAAAAAGATTTTTGTTACTGAGGCAAAAAGTTTGGGTCATGATTTTTGAAAGAGAACAAACTTACTCACAATTTGGTTTATTCTTTGGGAATTTAAACCAACCCTAAATCAACACTGAACCTGTCAGCAACCAATTAGACTTTAAATTCAGACGTTACCGTTGACGTTTATGTCCTCGTCCACTACCACGATCTGCGGATGCTCTGGAGCCGAGTACCACGGACCCGCTCTAGCGCCGGGGATCCTGGGCTCGGACGGAGGATATCTGTGGATGTTCTCTGGACTTTCTGTGGAGCGCTCTGGACCGGACTCATCTGGAAACGCAGCACTGACACTCTTTGTCGTTTTCTCATCCGCTGTCGGAAAAACCGTGGTAAACCTCGTGGTGGTTTTTGTTCCACCGTACTCCTCGTAAACATATTCCGGCTCCTCTGTGTCCGACTCATCGTACTCCTCTGTCGTTAGCGTGGTTATCTCCGTTTGCGCGCCGCTCGCTGTGGTCGTCATCGAGTCGGTTGCTGTGGAGACTTCGGGGTCCGGTTGCCGCGGTAACATAGAGACAGGGGCCAGGGTCGTGAGGTCGACTTCGAGGAGAGCGGAGATGGTTCCGGGAGAGATTCCAGTGAAGTCCGATTGCTTGGAGCCGATCTTATAAACCCAGACTCCTCTCAGACCACAGTTGGACTTTCTGTGGAGCCGAACAAAAAGAGGAGGTTTAAAAATATACAGCTAATAAACATTTAATGGAAATATAATATAACTTTTATAATTGAACAAACAGTAAATTTGCTATTGCCTTTTTAGCAAAATAAAGTACAACAAGCCAAAGAACCACGAGACCCACACAGCTCTAACAGTCAGAACTAATCACAACAGAAACCTGATGTGTTCTTTGTGTCTGTACTTGCCCCAGAGCACTTTCAAAGGACGAGAGTAAATATATGAATAAAATAAAACTTTACTCTGAGAGATCTCGGACCGAGGCCTCGTAGTCAAAGGTCATTCTGAAGTTTGACCCCTCAGACGTCCCCCACAACCAGTGAGTGACCAGGCCCTCGTTAAACCCCGCCTCCAGGAGCTGGGTCGCGCCCCCTACAGGCGTGGAGAAGAAGTTCAGGCCGGACCTGGGGTAGAGCAGGACCGCGACTGAAGAGGTCTTCATTAGGACCAGGACCAGCTGGAACGTGTTTCTCTGAGACTAAACATACGGGGGTTATTTTTTAAGACAAGTTTAGTTGAGTCTGGGTTAATCCTCAGGACCTCAGAGTCTAGTCCAGTCCCAGTCCTGGCCTCAGAGTCAGTCTGGTCAAGGTCCTGAACTCAGAGGCTGGTTCTGACCTCAGAGTCTAGTCCTGACCTCAGAGTCTAGTCCTGACCTCAGAGTCTGAAGTCCCGGCTGGTTCCATCTGGTCCCAGGTCACCACCACGGCCTTAGTCGGGTCCACGTCCTGGTCTTGAGGGAAGGCCTTCCTGATAAGATCCGCGGCCCGGTTCAGGACTTCAGGGGTCTGGTCCTGTCTGTAGTGGACCCTGCCCCGGTCCAGGTCTCCCATTAGGACAGAGACCATCCCAAAACTGGCAGGAGTCTTCCCCAGATACTGTTCTTTAGACGGTGGCTTCTCCACCGACACCAGGCCGTTAGTGTTGATCTGCAAGCACACCAGGAAAGTCTCAGGAAACGATGAAGGAAACACTGAAGGTAACACTGAAGGACACACTGAAGGACACACTGAAGGAAACACTGAAGGACACACTGAAGGAAACACTGAAGGACACACTGAAGGAATTACTGAAGGAATTACTGAAGGACACACTGAAGGACACACTGAAGGAAACACTGAAGGACACACTGAAGGAAACACTGAAGGACACACTGAAGGACACACTGAAGGAATTACTGAAGGACACACTGAAGGACACACTGAAGGTAACACTGAAGGACACACTGAAGGAAACACTGAAGGAAACACTGAAGGAAACACTTAAGGACACACTGAAGGAAACACTGAAGGAAACACTGAAGGAAACACTGAAGAAAACACTGAAGGACACACTGAAGGACACACTGAAGGACACACTGAAGGAAACACTGAAGAAAACACTGAAGAAAACACTGAAGGACACACTGAAGGACACACTGAAGGAAACACTGAAGGAAACACTGAAGGAAACACTGAAGGAAACACTTAAGGACACACTGAAGGAAACACTGAAGGAAACACTGAAGGAAACACTGAAGAAAACACTGAAGGACACACTGAAGGACACACTGAAGGAAACACTGAAGGAAACACTGAAGGTAACACTGAAGGTAACACTGAAGGACACACTGAAGGAAACACTGAAGGACACACTGAAGGAAACACTGAAGGTAACACTGAAGGTAACACTGAAGGACACACTGAAGGAAACACTGAAGGACACACTGAAGGAAACACTGAAGGTAACACTGAAGGTAACACTGAAGGACACACTGAAGGAAACACTGAAGGACACACTGAAGGAAACACTGAAGGAAACACTGAAGGTAACACTGAAGGTAACACTGAAGGACACACTGAAGGAAACACTGAAGGACACACTGAAGGAAACACTGAAGGAAACACTGAAGGTAACACTGAAGGACACACTGAAGGAAACACTGAAGGAAACATTGAAGGACACACTGAAGGAAACACTGAAGGACACACTGAAGGAAACACTGAAGGACACACTGAAGGAAACACTGAAGGAAACACTGAAGGTAACACTGAAGGACACACTGAAGAAAACACTGAAGGTAACACTGAAGGACACACTGAAGGAAACACTGAAGGTAACACTGAAGGTAACACTGAAGGACACACTGAAGGAAACACTGAAGGTAACACTGAAGGACACACTGAAGGAAACACTGAAGAAAACACTGAAGGTAACACTGAAGGACACACTGAAGGAAACACTGAAGGTAACACTGAAGAAAACACTCTGAAGGTCAAAGCCAGGTCCAAACCTGGACTAAACCAGGTCTAAACCAAGTCTAAACCAAGTCTAAACGTGATTAATAGTGACAGAGGTTAAAGGTCATGGCCTCACTTCAGTTCATGTGTAAAGACTTCCTGCTCCTGACACCTGAGAGGGCCAAAGGTCACGCCTGAGACACAGCAGAAAGAGGGAGGTTAAAGGTCACGGCAGGTACAGTCAGATCCACACCAGCCTGTGTAGAACAAGCCCCGCCTCCGTTTAGAGCTCTTTTTTGGAGCTGAAGACACTCTTATGTTTATTTATTCAACAACATGAGTCTAGCCTCGGTTGTTTTCTCAAGTGCAGTCTGTGTCAGCCGGAGATAACAGTGAAGGTTTTTCTCTGAAGGACAAGGATGAAAATAAACCAAAAGAAGTGCTTCCTAAAGTTTAAACAGGAATCATTTGCATAAAGCACAGCCCAGTGAGAAAATAAGAAAATGATTATTAGAGTTAATCAGTGAATAGTCCTGTGTTTATTCAAATTGTGTCAAATGCTTTTTTTCACTTTTATGCTGCTGACACAGTTATCTATTGTTCCTCTCCTTCAATTGAACAAGCCTTTGATTTCTTACAGTCTGTGTTTGATGCTGTTCAGTCTCATCTAACTCAGCTGAGGCTAGTGTTAAATGCAGACAAAACTAAAGTTATGGTTTTCTCAAATAAAAAACAGCTACCCTCTCAGCTCCCTAAAATAAAAACAGCTGATGGAAAAGAAATCCAAATGGTCTCTTCTTATAAGTATTTAGGCTTTGTTATTGATAAAAATTTGTTCTTTAAACAACATATTGAGCATCTTATACGTAAACTGAAGCTAAAGCTCAGTTTTCTTTTCAGAAACAAATCCTGTTTCTCTGTTTATACCTGCAACCTTTTTACCTTTATCGGAGGTAATGGCAATGTCCTTTTTAGAATGCATTGAAGGAATGCATTTTTGATTTTTTTTTTCATCTGATCATCTTTTAAAAAAGCTGGACACTATTTATCATTGTGCTTTACGTTTTATGACTGGATGTGGAAATCGTGTTCATCATTGTACACTGTATGCTGCAGCTGAGTTTCCGTCCCTGTATGTTCGCAGGTGGTCTCGTTTACTGATTTTCATTTATAAAGGTATTCTTGGCTCGTCCCGTCTTACCTCTGCACATACATGTGTAAAAACCAACAACAGCGTTGTTGTTGCTCTGCGTTCTCAGAAGAACATACTGATGGTGGTTCCCAGATTCAGAACAGAGTTGGGTAAGGCAGTATTTCAGTAGCTGCCTCCTGTGCATGAACTAAATCTATCTGAAATTGTGACTTTGGGAGAATTTAAATCTATCCTGAAGAAGCTTGGAAAATGTAACTTTTTTAAACTTGCACAAACTGACTTTGATTTTGTGACGATTGATTGTAAATATTGTTATTAGTGTTTTTGTTAATGTCTTGTATTTGTCTGAAAATGTATGTAAATGCTGTCGTCTTGTCCAGGTCACTCTTGGAAAATAGATTTTTAATCTCAATGAGGCTCGTTTAAAGAAAGGATATAATAATAAAAAATCTTGTCTTGTTTTTCTGAAGCGTGTCTGAGTCAGAGCCACAGCTCGGCCTTGTCTCTGATAAGACCCTCTCAGTTTACGTCTGACACCTTCAAGGACCTGCCTCAAGGACCTCAGACTGATGTGTTCAAGGACCTCCGGAAACACTCTGACATTTATCTCTAGCACTTTACTTTTGCACATCTCATCTGTCTCAGGAAAACATTTAACACGGGGCGGCAGTGGCTCAGTGGTAGAGCAGTCGTCTTTCAACCGGAAGGTAGTGGGTTCGATTCCCGCTCTCCCCACAATTCATACTGTCGTTGTGTCCTTGGGCAAGACACTTAACCCACCTTGCCTCGTATGAATGTGTAAGAATGTTGAGTGAATGTATGTGGTGATGGTCGGAGAGGCCGTAGGCGCAAAATGGCTGCCACGTCTCTGTCAGTCTGCCCCAGGGCATCTGTGGCTACAGTTGTAGCTCACCATCACCAGTGTGTGACTGTGTATGAATGAATAATGGACGGACTGTAAGCGCTTTGAGTCCCTTGGTCCCTCGGGAGTAAAGCGCAATATAAATCCAATCCATTATTATTATTATTATTATTATTATTATAACACAGTAACAGCGTTTTAATGAGACTGACTCAGGTCTAAACCAGGTCTAAACCAGGTCTAAACCAGGTCTGAACCAAGTCTGAACCAGGTCTAAACCAGGTCTAAACCAGGACTAAACCAAGTCTAAACCAGGTCTAAACCAGGTCTAAACCAGGACTAAACCAGGACTAAACCAAGTCTAAACCAAGTCTAAACCAAGTCTAAATCAGGTCTAAACCAGTTCTAAACCAGGACTAAACCAGGACTAAACCAGGTCTAAACCAGGACTAAACCAAGTCTAAACCAGGTCTAAACCAGGACTAAACCAAGTCTAAACCAAGTCTAAACCAGGTCTAAACCAGGTCTAAACCAGGTCTAAACCAGGACTAAACCAGGTCTAAACCAGGTCTAAACCAAGTCTAAACCAGGACTAAACCAGGTCTAAACCAGGTCTAAACCAGTTCTAAACCAGGACTAAACCAGGACTAAACCAGGTCTAAACCAGGACTAAACCAAGTCTAAACCAGGTCTAAACCAGGACTAAACCAAGTCTAAACCAGGACTAAACCAAGTCTAAACCAGGACTAAACCAGGTCTAAACCAGGTCTAAACCAGTTCTAAACCAGGTCTAAACCAGGACTAAACCAAGTCTAAACCAAGTCTAAACCAAGTCTAAACCAAGTCTAAACCAAGTCTAAACCAGGTCTAAACCAGGTCTAAACCAGGTCTAAACCAGGACTAAACCAGGACTAAACCAAGTCTAAACCAAGTCTAAACCAGGTCTAAACCAGGTCTAAACCAGGTCTAAACCAGGTCTAAACCAGGACTAAACCAGGACTAAACCAAGTCTAAACCAGGACTAAACCAGGACTAAACCAAGTCTAAACCAGGTCTAAACCAGGTCTAAACCAGGACTAAACCAGGACTAAACCAAGTCTAAACCAAGTCTAAACCAAGTCTAAATCAAGTCTAAACCAGGTCTAAACCAGTTCTAAACCAGGACTAAACCAGGACTAAACCAAGTCTAAATCAAGTTTAAATCAAGTCTAAACCAGGTCTAAACCAGGTCTAAACAAGGTCTAAACCAGTTCTAAACCAGGTCTAAACCAGGAATAAACCAGGAGTAAACCAGGTCTAAAGTCTTTGATGGAGGCTGAACACTGGACTTAGGATTAGTGAGGTCTAAAAACACAGCTTCTTAGAAAGATCTGAAGAAACAATAATGAGGTAAATCATTATAACATTCAAAATCAGTTAAGATCTAAGTTAAACCACCTACAATCTGTCCAGATCAGGTTTAGTCCATTTAAACCTGCATCAAGGACAGAAGTCATTTTTGTTTTGGTTCATTACATAACTACACCATCCACCATGGGCGTAGGTTTAGGGGGGGACGCTAGGTACTAGTCCCTATCAATATTTTGAGATGGCAAATTTGTCCCCACCAATATTTAACAAGCTCCTTTGAACTGCTATTTGGATCGTTTCTAACGGCCAGGACGACGACAGTACAAGAAACGCCGTCATTTGATTGGCGGCGGGATATCTGACAGGCTACAGGCGCGGGCCGGGACTACTTTTGTGCTTGCACTAGCAGCGAGCGGCTGGTGTGTGTGTGCGCGCGCATGTTGACGACGCCGACGGTTAGTTACCAGGGCTGTCTCTCTGCCACATACAAAGGCCAGAGTAAAAACATTTTAATATTCCGTTTTTTGCCCCTTTTTGTACTTTGTAGACGCCACCCAAGAAGAAAAAAGGGGACATAAGAAGCTTTTTCATAAAGCAGAGTCCGAGTGTAAGCAGGCAAAATAACAAGCTAGCCACACAAATAAACTAGCAGTAGCCTAGTGACTGACCAGTCACTAATCAATGTTTTATAGTTCAACAATAATAAAATGTTAGAATATGATCTGTATTTTATTCTAATGTTGATCTAGCTTACTGTTAGTCTCATACAGACAAACTTAACACATAGATTAACATAAATTTTAACACATTAATCCACAAAACCATGTCCCCTTCATATTTAAAAATGGCTCTGAAATATAAACATGATGTGTTGAATGCATACTATGATACGTGTGTATTTTATTCATTAGTTCATTTAATTACATATAGGAAACTCGGACATCTTGTGAAGATGTCATAAAGCATGTTGAGGAAGAAGTAGCTGGACCTTCAGGGCTTCAGGTGAGGTCTTTATGAACTATGAATTATTAAAGCGTGATTAATGGAAATCATGCATTTTAAAAGTTTTAAAAACCATGTTCCCTTCATATTTAAATTGCTCTGTAATATTAACAGGATTCGTTGAATGCATACTGATACGTGTGTATTTAATTCATTAGTTCATTATTTAATGAAAAAGTTCTCAAAGTCTTCCTCTTGCAACAGTGTTTTTTTTTTTTTTTTGTAAGTATAAATAGGCTACAAACGTACATGGAACAATGGTTGTTCAGCATTTCAAATTCTTAGGTATTAACGTGAGTGTACCGGAGGGTAAATAGTGTTTATAATAGAAAAATGTTTATATTTAATTATTTAGATTTGTTTCCTTGTGGCAGAGTATTTTTTGTTAGCGTAAATACTAATGTACATAATAATTTATGTTAATAAAACGTTTGGTTGTTCAGCATTACTCAGTCTCAGGTTTTTTATTTTTTGAGAGTGCATTTTTTAGATTATACAGTTATACTAGCTCTTTAGGGACAGTGTACAGGATGGTATGTCGTGGTAAGGATACAATATAATGAGATGAAGTAGAAGGTCCCCACCAAAGCTGAGACCAAACCTACGCCCATGCCATCCACCCACTTTCAGATGGATCCTGTAACTGTCCTGGACATGACCCAATCAGACGTTAGACCGGTCGACATTAGACCGGCCGACGTTAGACCGGCCGACGTTAGATCGGTCGACGTTAGACCGGTCGACGTTAGACCGGCCGACGTTAGACCGGCCGACGTTAGACCGGCCGACGTTAGATCGGCCGATGTTAGACCGGCCGACGTTAGACCGGCCGACGCTGTAAACAATTTTTAAACACAACTTAAACTGAATCTACACACAGGAGACACTGGTGTCGGGCTGCTGCACTGTTTGAAGAGGGCTGGAGCTGGAGCAGTGGGGAGAGCTGTTGTGTTGATCGGCTCAACGTGGGTCAGAGGTCAAAGCACAGAATGTTTCAAATTTACTTTGATTCTGTATTTTCTTTAATCTGTAAAGCCTTGTGAATGAGCCAAGTGTAAAAACATAAAACAGGTCGTTACAGGACAGTCCTCTCTGACGTTCATTAAAACTGCACTACACACACACAGGCCTGACATAAACAGAAGAAGAAGAACGTACGGGCCTGACATAAACAGAAGAAGAAGAGCGTACGGGCCTGACATAAACAGAAGAAGAAGAGCGTACGGGCCTGACATAAACAGAAGAAGAAGAACGTACGGGCCTGACATAAACAGTAGAAGAAGAGCGTACGGGCCTGAGATAAACAGAAGAAGAAGAAAGTACGGGCCTGACATAAACAGAAGAAGAAGAGCGTACGGGCCTGACATAAACAGAAGAAGAAGAAAGTACGGGCCTGACATAAACAGAAGAAGAAGAACGTACGGGCCTGACATAAACAGTAGAAGAAGAGCGTACGGGCCTGACATAAACAGTAGAAGAAGAAAGTACGGGCCTGACATAAACAGAAGAAGAAGAACGTACGGGCCTGACATAAACAGTAGAAGAAGAGCGTACGGGCCTGACATAAACAGAAGAAGAAGAGCGTACGGGCCTGACATAAACAGAAGAAGAAGAACGTACGGGCCTGACATAAACAGTAGAAGAAGAGCGTACGGGCCTGACATAAACAGAAGAAGAAGAGCGTACGGGCCTGACATAAACAGAAGAAGAAGAGCGTACGGGCCTGAGAAATAACAGGAGAAGAAGAGCGTACGGGCCTGAGATAAACAGAAGAAGAAGAGCGTACGGGCCTGACATAAACGGTAGAAGAAGAGCGTACGGGCCTGACATAAACGGTAGAAGAAGAGCGTACGGGCCTGACATAAACGGTAGAAGAAGAGCGTACGGGCCTGAGATAAACAGAAGAAGAAGAGCGTACGGGCCTGAGATAAACGGTAGAAGAAGAGCGTACGGGCCTGACATAAACAGAAGAAGAAGAGCGTACGGGCCTGACATAAACGGAAGTAGAAGAACGTAGGGGCCTGAGATAAACGGTAGAAGAAGAGCGTACGGGCCTGAGATAAACAGAAGAAGAAGAGCGTACGGGCCTGAGATAAACGGTAGAAGAAGAGCGTACGGGCCTGAGATAAACAGAAGAAGAAGAGCGTACGGGCCTGAGATAAACGGTAGAAGAAGAGCGTACGGGCCTGAGATAAACAGAAGAAGAAGAGCGTACGGGCCTGAGATAAACGGTAGAAGAAGAGCGTACGGGCCTGAGATAAACAGAAGAAGAAGAGCGTACGGGCCTGAGAAATAACGGGAGAAGAAGAGCGTACGGGCCTGAGATGAACAGAAGAAGAAGAGCGTACGGGCCTGAGATAAACGGTAGAAGAAGAGCGTACGGGCCTGACATAAACAGAAGAAGAAGAGCGTACGGGCCTGACATAAACGGTAGAAGAAGAGCGTACGGGCCTGACATAAACAGAAGTAGAAGAACGTAGGGGCCTGAGATAAACAGTAGAAGAAGAGCGTACGGGCCTGACATAAACGGAAGTAGAAGAACGTAGGGGCCTGAGATAAACAGTAGAAGAAGAGCGTACGGGCCTGACATAAACAGTAGAAGAAGAGCGTACAGGCCTGACATAAACAGTAGAAGAAGAGCGTACGGGCCTGACATAAACAGTAGAAGAAGAGCGTACGGGCCTGAGATAAACAGAAGAAGAAGAGCGTACGGGCCTGACATAAACAGTAGAAGAAGAGCGTACGGGCCTGACATAAACAGTAGAAGAAGAGCGTACGGGCCTGACATAAACAGTAGAAGAAGAGCGTACGGGCCTGACATAAACGGTAGAAGAAGAACGTACAGGCCTGACATAAACAGTAAAAAAAATCACGAGGCAGACTTTAGGACAAACAGAGAATGTCCTGTTCAGTCTCAGCTTCAGACTTAATCCCGTTGGAGCTGATTTATTTCCTTCAGGAGAAGGTTCAGAGAAGACGACAGGAGCAGCTCCACAGAGACTAAAGACTCGACGACTGTAAATGAACTCAAACACTACTTCCATTAGATATTTAGATATGATATACACCCAAAACCTGTTCAAATCCACCTAAAACCTGTTCAAATCCACCTAAAACTTGTTCAAATCCACCTAACATCTGTTCAAAACCACCTAAAACCTGTTCAAATCGACCTAAAACCTGTTCAAATCCATCTAACACCTGTTCAAATCTAAACCAGTTCTAAAGGCGGCAGTGGCTGGTGGCAGTGGCTCAGTGGTAGAGCAGTCGTCCTTCAACCGGAAGGTAGGCGGTTCGATTCTCGCTCTCCCCACAGTTCATACTGTCGTTGTGTCCTTGGGCAAGACACTTAACCCCCTTGCCTCCAGTGGTGTTCCAGCTGTAACACTGGTGAATGGAATCTTAATGTAAGTCGCTTTGAATGAAAGCGTCATCTGTAAAATGTAACACTGGTGAATGTAAGTTGCTTTGGATAAAAGCGTCTGCTAAATGACTAAATGTAAATGTAAATGTAAAGCAGGACTAAACCAGGACTAGACCAGGTTTGGGGTTTCTGTGTGGGGTGTAAAGTCTTGGAGGATGTCGTATAGAAAGCGTGGGAACAGTTCTGAGCTCCAGCTGCTGCAGAGACAGATGTTCTTGATTAGATCCAGATGTGACACCTCCGAGCTTCCT
Organism: Perccottus glenii; assembly: GCA_024416835.2. Taxonomy (NCBI): domain Eukaryota; kingdom Metazoa; phylum Chordata; class Actinopteri; order Gobiiformes; family Odontobutidae; genus Perccottus; species Perccottus glenii. The sequence goes on from CM044549.2 coordinate 35,149,191, forward strand.
GCTGGGAACACCGGGCTTCACCAGGATTTACCAGAAACAGGTCAGAATCAGAGGGACCGGGACCAAAGTCCCAGACTCACACTGGCTCCAGAGAGAGGGGTCTGGCTGCGAGTCCTGTCTCCCTAAAACACAAACTCCTCCAGTTGACGGGCCACGTTTAATAGTTTCGACTTTGAGGAGTGGTCTTTTCTGTTCATGAAGAGCAGCGGTGTCCAACCTTCTAAGGTTTTAGATAAGTTCTAACAGGTTTGTGTTGGATTTGAGCAGATATTACTTGGATTTCAACAGGTTTTAGTTGGATTTCAACAGGTTTTAGTTGGATTTCAACAGGTTTTAGTTAGATAGAGCTTTAGCCAATCACAGCTCGCTTCACAAAAAATGAGTGCTCCCATTGATCAACATCCATATCAATAAGGAAGTAATGGCTGCCAATTAAAAAGAGAAGGATCAGTCCTGAAAGAGGAGGATGAGGAGGAGAAGGAGGATGAGGAGGAGAAGGATGATGAGGAAGAGGAGGAGGATGATGAGGAAGAGGAAGAGGATGAGGAGGATGAGGAAGAGGATGAGGAGGAAGATGAGGATGATGAGGAGGAGGAGGAGGAGGAGAAGGATGATGAGGAAGAGGAGGAGGATGATGAGGAAGAGGAGGAGGAGGAAGATGAGGAGGAGGAGGAGGAGGAGGAGGAGGAGGAAGGAGAAAATGCCGGCGTGTAAAAGACAGGGTTGAGGCTGAGGCTCAGAGACAGCTGTGGTTAGACCCGACACATCCAGCTGTAAATCCTAAAGTCCTGCTGGAGACCGGCCAAGACCAGGACCAGGGCTGTCATTAGAGGCAGGTTTGAGGCGGGCTCAGGGCCCCGGGGTCTGACTCTGACAAACAAACAAGTCTATTAAAGCAGTTACAACAAGATCTAGTCCGACTAAAAACAGAACTTTAGTAAACTCCAAGTAAAATCCAGGTACAGGTACAGTCCAAGTAAAGTCCAAGTAAAGTCCAAGTAGAGTCCAAGTACAGTCCAAGTAAAGTCCAAGTACAGTCCAAGTACAGTCCAAGTAAAGTCAAGTAAAGTCAAGTACAGTCAAGTACAAGTCCAAGTACAGTCCAAGTAAAGTCCAAGTACAGTCCAAGTACAGTCCAAGTAGAGTCCAAGTACAGTCCAAGTACAGTCCAAGTAAAGTCCAAGTACAGTCCAAGTAAAGTCCAAGTACAGTCCAAGTAAAGTCCAAGTAAAGTCCAAGTACAGTCCAAGTACAGTCCAAGTAAAGTCCAAGTACAGTCCAAGTCCAAGTACAGTCCAAGTAAAGTCCAAGTACAGTCCAGGTAGAGTCCAAGTAAACCAGCTACCTCACATTGACACACTGACAGTGTCACTCTGTTTTGCTACAAACTGTAGAAACTGTATTGCACATTTGCTTCCTGCACCTTCATGTGATTCTTAATATTTAGGACCACAGCTAAATGCATATATGCACACTGTACATCCCTGTACATTTTTTAATATTTTAAGTCTACAGTTTACATTCATGTACATTATTCTGCGATCTAGATTTATTCCCACATTACACACTTTTTATATTTTTTAGATTTTATTCTTATATTTTTTATTGTTTACTTTTATCTCATTCTTACATAGCTACATTTATGTATATTTTCATCTGTGTGTTTTCCTAAATAATTGCACTGTCCATGGAGCGGACCTGACTCACATTTCACTGCTGGTTATATATGCTGTATATAATTTTGTACGTGACGAATAAAAAATCTTGAATCTTGAATCTTGAAGTAAAGTCCAAGTACAGTCCAAGTACAGTCCAAGTACAGTCCAAGTAGAGTCCAAGTACAGTCCAAGTACAGTCCAAGTACAGTCCAAGTAAAGTCCAAGTAAAGTCCAAGTACAGTCCAAGTCCAAGTACAGACCAAGTACAGTCCAAGTAAAGTCCAAGTAAAGTCCAAGTTGGTCCTGTCAGACAGATGCATTATTAGAAGCAAAAAAGGAGGAGTTTTGTTCAAGTCGAGACGAAACCAACCAGGCCCAAGTCAGGACTGATCCAGGTCCAGAATAAGTCCAGGACCAGACTAAGTCCAGGACCCAGGTCTAAGTCCAGGACCAGACTAAGTCCAGGACCAGACTAAGTCCAGGACCCAGGTCTAAGTCCAGGACCAGACTAAGTCCAGGACCAGACTAAGTCCAGGACCCAGGTCTAAGTCCAGGACCAGACTAAGTACAGGACCCAGGTCTAAGTCCAGTACCAGACTGATGAAGCTTTGTTAGATCTTGGTGAAAGATAAGATAAGAAAAAGATAAGATAAGAAAAAATAAAATAGAAATGATAATAGTGGATTAGATTTAAATTGCACTTTTCTCCAAAAGACCAAGGGACTCAAAGCACTTAAAGACCGTCCATTATTCATTCACTCCACAGTCACACACTGGAGGTGGTGAGCCCTGGGGCCGACTGAGACGTGGCAGCCATTTTGCACCTACGGCCTCCGACATCACCAAACATTCTCACACATTCACACAGCAGTGATGTGGCACTGGAAGTGTCTTGCCCAAGGGCACAAGGACCAGACCAGAACCAAGACCAGGACCAGACCAGGACCAAGACCAAGACCAGACCCATACCAAGACCAGGTCCAAACCAGGACAGGACTCTTCACTCTGAGCCTAGAGCCTCCAACATAGACTCACATCAGGAAAGTCCAGCCTTAAGGTCTGAGCCGAAACCAACCAGAACCAACAGCTACACCTGGTCCTGGATTAAAGGTCACATGACTCACATTCCTCTGAGACTTAGCTTTGACAGGTTTTCAATGAGATTTGCACTTTCCAGGTCTAAAGCAGGTCTAAACCAGGACTAAACCAGGTCTAAATCTGGAATAAACCAGGTCTAAATCGAGTTTAAATGGGTCTGAACAGGGTTTAAAGCAGGACTAAACCAGGACAACACCAGGACTAAACCAGGTCTAAATCTGGAATAAACCAGGTCTAAATCGAGTTTAAATGGGTCTGAACAGGGTTTAAACCAGGACTAAACCAGGTCTAAACCAGGACTAAACCAGGTCTAAACCAGGTCTAAACCAGGTCTAAACCAGAAATAAACCAGGACTAAACCAGGACTAAACCAGGACTAAACCAGGTCTAAACCAGGTCTAAACCAGAAATAAACCATGACTAAACCAGGACTAAACCAGGTCTAAACCAGGTCTAAACCAGGACTAAACCAGGTCTAAACCAGAAATAAACCAGGACTAAACCAGGACTAAACCAGGACTAAACCAGGACTAAACCAGGTCTAAACCAGGTCTAAACCAGGACTAAACCAGGTCTAAACCAGAAATAAACCAGGACTAAACCAGGACTAAACCAGGACTAAACCAGGTCTAAACCAGAAATAAACCAGGACTAAACCAGGTCTAAACCAGAAATAAACCAGGACTAAACCAGGACTAAACCAGGACTAAACCAGGTCTAAACCAGGTCTAAACCAGAAATAAACCATGACTAAACCAGGACTAAACCAGGACTAAACCAGGACTAAACCAGGTCTAAACCAGGTCTAAACCAGAAATAAACCATGACTAAACCAGGTCTAAACCAGGTCTAAACCAGGTCTAAACCAGGTCTAAACCAGGACTAAACCAGGACTAAACCAGGTCTAAACCAGAAATAAACCAGGTCTAAACCAGGTCTAAACCAGGACTAAACCAGGACTAAACCAGGACTAAACCAGGACTAAACCAGGACTAAACCAGAAATAAACCAGGACTAAAGCATGTTTCTTAAGGATTTAATTAAAGTGAGTAAAACAAACCCAGACTTAAATTCCTCAGATGATTTAAAAAGATTTGAAACTCACATAAACTTTTCTGAACGCGCCGCTGAACAGCAGCAGGTCCCGGGACAGAGGCAGCTCCGCGGTGGAGTCCGAGCCCGGGGGGAGTCTCTGGTCCCCGGCCTCCTCCCCGAACGGGAACAGGTCCTGGAGCTCCAGAGCCTGGGCCCCGGAGAGCACGGCCCCGAGCAGCAGCAGGCAGCGCGGCCACAGCTCCATCAGACGCTCCGGTGTTTTTCAGCGGGGTTTAGGTCACAACAAGGCCGACGTGGAGGCGAGCAGTGCGGGCAGCAGCAGCGGCAGGAGTCGCTTTGTGGAGCGCAGGTCTGTAGGTCTGGAGCCCGCGGTGAGGAGGGGGTGAGGATGGGTGGAAGGGGTGGAGGAGGAGGGGCCGGACCTCCTGAATAAAAACCTCCGACTGTCTTCTTCTCTCTAACTATTTCTGCTCATTTAGATTTACTTGTGCCATGTTTGACGCATTATGTTCTCTTTACTTCAATGTATTTGTCTATGTTTACTTTTAATGGTAATTTATTTTGTATTGATGTGTTTGTAGACTTTACATTACATGGACTTAGGTTATTACAGACACACACGCAGTTTCAGGAGAGACAATAACATTCGGTTTGCTGCATCAATCTAAATAAATCTAAATAAAACATCCTTTTGGTTTGATTAATATGTTTTTCGACCACAGCTCATGGATCATAGTTGAGTCATCAGTTTTATAATCATGTCCTCAAATTCAGAGTTTAATTGAGTTTAGAATCTGTGATAAAAAACGGATCCTGTTTAGGTCTGGTTAATTCATCCACATCATTCTTTTGATTTATATATATATATATATATATATATATATATATATATATATATATCATCATAAAGACTCGTGCCTGATATCTCTTATGTGTTTGTTATCTGAATAAAAATGTCACAAATCCATCACACACGTTTCCCTTTGTGCCTTTACCAACAAAAGTCCAAAGGAGATTTTGTTATAGAACATATATTTTTAATCAGAAGTTATTGTCTTTAAAAGGTTTAGATTTAGAGTATAAACTCGAAAACCAGCGAGATATGAAAAAAGCTCACAAGTGAATGTTGTAAAAAACTGAGGAAAGCAGTGTGGTTAAACATGGGATGTGCGCCCCCTGGTGGACATAAACCTTTTCATAATTTATATATTTTTTTACTTGTTACTAAAAATTCTATGTTTGCACATTAAAGGATAAATACAAATGTCTTTTAAGGTTGTCTTGACTTTTTCTAAAGGTTAATATAGAACACTTTATTTCTGAGAAACTGAAATTTACACCCGCTGTGTTTGTGTTTGTGAGGGAGGTTCTCTTGGATCAGTTTAAATGCTCCGGATGAACCTCAGAGAAACTAAACCTGCTCCGAGGCTGTGTTCACACTTAAAGCTGCTTCACTTTGCACCACAAAACAAACCATCTATAAACCAGATCTAAACCAGGTCTTAATCAGGTCTAAACCAGGTCTAAACCAGGTCTAAAGCAGGTCTAAACCAGGTCTAAACCAGGTCTAAACCAGGTCTTAATCAGGTCTTAATCAGGTTTAAACCAGGTCTAAACCAGGTCTTAATCAGGTCTAAACCAGGTCTAAAGCAGGTCTAAACCAGGTCTAAACCAGGTCTAAACCAGGTCTAAAGCAGGTCTAAACCAGGTCTAAACCAGGTCTAAACCAGGTCTAAACCAGGTCTAAACCAGGTCTTAATCAGGTCTTAATCAGGTTTAAACCAGGTCTAAACCAGATCTAAACAAGGTCTAAACCAGGTCTAAACCAGGTCAAAACAAGGACTAAACCAGGTCTAAACCAGGTCTAAACCAGGTCTAAAGCAGGTCTAAACCAGGTCTAAACCAGGACTAAACCAGGTCTAAACCAGGTCTAAACCAGGTCTTAATCAGGTCTTAATCAGGTTTAAACCAGATCTAAACCAGATCTAAACAAGGTCTAAACCAGGTCTAAACCAGGTGTAAACCAGGTCTAAACAAGGACTAAACCTGGTCTAAACCAGGACTAAACCAGGTCTACACCAGGTCGAAACCAGATCTAAACTAGGTCTAAAAAGGTCTAAACCAGGACTAAACCAGGACTAAACCAGGTCTTAATCAGGTCTAAACAAGGTCTAAACCAGGTCTAAACAAGGACTAAACCAGATCTAAACTAGGTCTAAACCAGGTCTAAACCAGGTCTAAACCAGGTCTAAACCAGATCTAAACTAGGTCTAAACCAGGTCTAAACCAGGTCTAAACCAGGTCTAAACCAGATCTAAACAAGGACTAAACCAGGTCTAAACCAGGTCTAAACCAGATCTAAACTAGGTCTAAACCAGGTCTAAACCAGGACTAAACCAGGTCTAAACCAGGTCTAAACCAGATCTAAACTAGGTCTAAACCAGGTCTAAACCAGGTCTAAACTAGGTCTAAACCAGATCTAAACTAGGTCTAAACCAGATCTAAACTAGGTCTAAACCAGGTCTAAACCAGGACTAAACCAGGTCTAAACCAGGTCTAAACCAGGTCTAAACCAGGTCTAAACCAGGTCTAAACTAGGTCTAAACCAGATCTAAACTAGGTCTAAACCAGGTCTAAACCAGGTCTAAACCAGATCTAAACTAGGTCTAAACCAGGTCTAAACCAGGACTAAACCAGGTCTAAACCAGGTCTAAACCAGGTCTAAAGCAGGTCTAAACCAGGTCTTAATCAGATCTAAACAAGGTCTAAACCAGGTCTAAACCAGATCTAAACTAGGTCTAAACCAGGTCTAAACCAGGACTAAACCAGGTCTAAACAAGGACTAAACCAGGTCTAAACCAGGTCTAAACAAGGTCTAAACCAGGTCTAAACCAGATCTAAACTAGGTCTAAACCAGGTCTAAACCAGATCTAAACCAGGTCTTAATCAGGTCTAAACCAGGTCTAAACCAGGACTAAACCAGGTCTAAACCAGGTCTAAACCAGGTCTAAAGCAGGTCTAAACCAGGTCTTAATCAGATCTAAACAAGGTCTAAACCAGGTCTAAACCAGATCTAAACTAGGTCTAAACCAGGTCTAAACCAGGACTAAACCAGGTCTAAACAAGGACTAAACCAGGTCTAAACCAGGTCTAAACAAGGTCTAAACCAGGTCTAAACCAGATCTAAACTAGGTCTAAACCAGGTCTAAACCAGATCTAAACCAGGTCTTAATCAGGTCTAAACCAGGTCTAAACCAGGTCTAAACCAGGTCTAAACAAGGACTAAACCAGGTCTAAACCAGGTCTAAACCAGGTCTAAAGCAGGTCTAAACCAGGTCTTAATCAGGTTTAAACCAGGTCTAAACCAGATCTAAACCAGATCTAAACAAGGTCTAAACCAGGTCTAAACCAGGACTAAACCAGGTCTTAATCAGGTCTAAACCAGGTCTAAACCAGGTCTAAACAAGGACTAAACCAGGTCTAAACCAGGACTAAACCAGGTCTTAATCAGGTCTAAACCAGGTCTAAACCAGGTCTAAACAAGGACTAAACCAGGTCTAAACCAGGTCTAAACCAGGTGTAAACCAGATCTAAACTAGGTCTAAACCAGGTCTAAACCAGATCTAAACTAGGTCTAAACCAGGTCTAAACCAGGACTAAAACAGGTCTTAATCAGGTCTAAACCAGGTCTAAACCAGGTCTAAACAAGGACTAAACCAGGTCTAAACTAGGTCTAAACCAGGTCTAAACCAGGTCTAAACCAGGTCTAAACCAGATCTAAACAAGGACTAAACCAGATCTAAACCAGGTCTAAACCAGATCTAAACTAGGTCTAAACCAGGTCTAAACCAGGACTAAACCAGGTCTAAACCAGGTCTAAACCAGGACTAAACCAGGTCTAAACCAGGTCTAAACCAGGTCTAAACCAGGTCTAAACCAGATCTAAACCAGTCCTAAACCAGGTCTAACCCAGGTCTAAACCAGGTCTTAATCAGGTCTTAATTAAGTCTAAACCAGGTCTAAACCAGATCTAAACCAGGTCTAAACCAGGTCTAAACCAGGTCTAAACCAGATCTAAACCAGGTCCTAAACCAGGTCTAACCCAGGTCTAAACCAGGTCTTAATCAGGTCTTAATTAAGTCTAAACCAGGTCTAAACCAGATCTAAACCAGGTCTTAATCAGGTCTAAACCAGGTCTAAACCAGATCTAAACCAGATCTAAACCAGGTCTTAATCAGGTCTAAACCAGGTCTAAACCAGATCTAAACCAGATCTAAACCAGGTCTAAACAAGGACTAAACCAGGTCTAACCCAGGTCTAAACCAGGTCTAACCCAGGTCTAACCCAGGTCTAACCCAGGTCTAACCCAGGTCTAACCCAGGTCAAAACCAGGTCTAAACCAGGTCTAAATCAGGTACATCAGGTCTTTTGTGAATGTGAGTCAATAGGAGCCATTATTGTCTACCTAACATTACATAACACAAACCAAAGAGTTTAAGAATAGACCCTTCCTTCTTTCCTCGTGTCTCGTGCACATCCCTCAGCCTCCTCCTCCCTCTCAGCCAATCAGCCGCTCCTCCTCGGGTCACGTGACAGTCAATACCGGCAGAGAGAGGGCGGTGCCCGGTGCTTTCTGCTCCATTCTTCCTTCAGTCTCACCTCAAGCGCGATGGACGTTCCACCGGGATTATGCAACATTATTTTATCAGATTTTTTCATCTGTGAGCAGTTATTTTGGAAATGTATCCGTTTTTGTATGAGTTTTAAGGGATGAAATAGACTGCTCCAGGGTTTCCTCAGGTTTGAAGAAGGATATGAAGACATTCTGTTCGATTTGCGCATTGTGTTTTTCATTATTTATTATAAGGAGACAGAAAATATATTCATTTTTATCATAAAATAATATTATTTTTTATTATATTTTAAGTTCAGAGGAGATTTTATTGAACATTTATTATTTTTGGAGAAAATGTAAAGCCACAGTTCAAATGGACTGGACTGTAAAACGGATTCATTCAAGAATTAATTTAGAAAAAGGTAAGTCTGGGTTAGTCCTGGTTTAGTCCTGGGTTAGTCCTTGTTTAGTCCTGGTTTAGGCCTGGTTCAGTCCTAGTTTAAACCGGGTTTAGTCCTGGTTTAGTTCTGTTTAGACCTAGATAAACCTGGTTTTGCCCTGGTTTAGTCCTGGTTTAGACCTGGTCTAGTCCTGGTTCAGTCCTGGTTTAAACCCGGTTTAGTCCTGGTTTAGACCTAGATAGACCTGGTTTAAACCCAGTTTAGTCCTGGTTTAGACCTAGATAGACCTGGTTTAGTCTTGGTTTAGTCCTGGTCCAGTCCTGGTTTAGACCTGGTCTAGTCCTGGTTAAGAACCTGCTTTAGAACTGGTTTAGTCCTGGTTTAGACCTGGTTTAGACCTGATATATACCTGGTTTAGACCTGGGTTAGTCCTGGTTTAGTTCTGGTTTATACCTGGTTTAGACCTGGTTTAGACCTGGTTTTGACCTGGTTTAATCCTGGTTTATTCCTCTCATAGACACAGTATGGAGTCTGGTCTGATCTCACCAGTCCCCTCAGACTCAGGCCCCTCCTGGTCTTCAGGCCCCTCCTGGTCCCCCTGGATGCCCCCGCCCATGACCCTTGTCCTGGTCCTGGTCCAGCTGGTCTTGTACGGCGGACTCTTTGGGTTTGTGTATGCTCAGCTCTGGTTGGTCCTTCGTTATGGACACAAGCGGCTCAGTTACCAGACGGTCTTCCTGGGTCTGGTCCTGCTCTGGTCTGGGCTCAGGACTCTCATGGTCTCCTTCTACTTCAGGGGCCACAGCGAGGGGCCCCTGCAGGGACTGGCCCCCGGACTCTACTGGACTCTGTATGGACTACCGGTCTGTCTGCAGTTCATGACCCTCAGCCTCATGACGCTCTACTGCGCTCAGGTTAGTCCTGGTTAGACCTGGTTTAGTCCTGGTTAAGTTCTGGTTCAGTCCTGGTTCAGTCCTGGTTTAGTTCTGGTTTAGTCCTGGTTTAGTCCTGGTTTAGTTCTGGTTTAGTCCTGGTTCAGTCCTAGTTTAGTTCTGGTTTAGTCCTGGTTAAGTTCTGGTTCCGTCCTGGTTTAGTTCTGGTTCAGTCCTGGTTTAGTTCTGGTTTAGTCCTGGTTTAGTCCTGGTTAAGTTCTGGTTCCGTCCTGGTTTAGTTCTGGTTCAGTCCTGGTTAAGTTCTGGTTCCGTCCTGGTTTAGTTCTGGTTCAGTCCTGGTTTAGTTCTGGTTTAGTCCTGGTTAAGTTCTGGTTCCGTCCTGGTTTAGTCCTGGTTTAGTCCTGGTTAAGTTCTGGTTCCGTCCTGGTTTAGTCCTGGTTAAGTTCTGGTTCCGTCCTGGTTTAGTTCTGGTTCAGTCCTGGTTTAGTTCTGGTTTAGTCCTGGTTAAGTTCTGGTTCCGTCCTGGTTTAGTCCTGGTTTAGTCCTGGTTAAGTTCTGGTTCCGTCCTGGTTTAGTCCTGGTTTAGTCCTGGTTTAGTCCTGGTTTAGTCCAGGTTTATTTCTGGTTAAGTTCTGGTTCAGTTCTTGTTAAGTTCTGGTTCCGTCCTGGTTTAGTCCTGGTTTAGTCCTGGTTTAGTCCAGGTTTATTTCTGGTTAAGTTCTGGTTTATTTCTGGTTTATTCCTGGTTTAGTTCTGGTTTAGTTCTGGTTAAGTTCTGGTTAAGTCCTGGTTCATTCCTGGTTAAGTTCTGGTTCAGTTCTGGTTTATTTCTGGTTAAGTCCTGGTTAAGTTCTGGTTTAGTTCTGGTTTATTCCTGGTTTAGTTCTTGTTTAGTTCTGGTTCAGTTCTGGTTAAGTCCTGGTTAAGTTCTGGTTTAGTTCTGGTTTATTCCTGTAAGAGCTTCTGAGCTCAGTAGACTCTTGTCTCTGAAGTGTACCAAACTAAAACCGATCCAAACCTGGACCAACCTGCTCTGGTCCCAGTCTGAACCACCAGAGTCCAGTTCCTTAAAGACCAGGATCTGTCAGGTGTAGATCCAGACAAAAACAGGTCTAAAAGAGTATCTGAGAGAACAGGACTTCAGACTATTGAGTGAGAAACATCAACAAACCCTACATTTGTGTGTTTATAAAAGAGGAATGTTTTTTGTTTGTTCACAGGTTTATTTCAAGGCCAGGTCCAAGTTCAGCCCGGCTCTGCTCAGATACAGGTAACATTTCACCCACTTCACTCACTGCCAAGGCCAGGTATAAAACTTAAATATACATTAAAAGTTTGGAATAACAGTGTTTTTCTTGTCGACTTCTTTGACGTGCAAAGACTAAACATTTTCAGTACTTCTCCCACTTTTATTTAATCCATAATTTACTATTTTTATAAATGCATTATACAGGACACTTTTTTGGATTTTAAATGAATAACCTGCTTGTCTCATGTTTCTAATATGCCTGTTCTAGTCCATCAAAGACTGGTTCAAATCCAACTAAAACCTGTTGAACTTTTCCAGACCGGCTCTGTACCTGGTCTTCGCTGGTGTCGCTCTGGTCTTCGTGGTGGTGAACCTGGTGTGTGCTCTGTTGGTGCGCTCCACTTCTGCCGACGTCAAACCCATTGTTCTGGTTCGAGTGACCGTCAATGACAGTCTGTTCGTCCTCTGTGCCGTCTCCCTCGCCGTGTGTCTCCATAAAGTTGCCAAGATGTCTCTGGCCGACATCCGCCTGCACGCCAAGGTTCGACAAACACCAGCGTCACAAGAGTCTGACCTTTAGTGGTTTCTTTGTACAGAACCCAAAAGAGAATGATCTGGATCCTTTTTGAAGATCGTTTTTTAATGCCATTTGTTTTTGCTCACAATTAAATGTAAATGTCATCCTTGTCAAATTGAAACAAGCCTCTTTAGACAGAGGACAGTTGTACACCCCTCACTAACAGTGCAATGAAACTAAAACCCAAACATTCGAGGGGACAGATGAATGTCCACAGGTAAGACTCAGGACTTAGGACCATGAACCCTGGCTTTTCAATAAGCTCTCACAGATCCCAGCAGAATCCCTTGGTTCAGGAACACTTCACTGACAGGTGTTTGTTCTGTGGTGCGTTCAGGGCCCTTCGGTCTGTCAGCTGACTCTGCTTGGTCTGGCCCTGGTCTTGGTCTATGCCTCCAGAACCTCCTACAACATGGCCGTCCTGACTCTCACGGACCACAGCCCCCAGTCCTCCCAGAACCATTGGTACCACGTCTCAGACCAGGTGAGACCAGACCAGGACCAGACAGTGGTGGACGAAGTACACAAACCAAGTACTTGAGTTAAAGGACAGATACACTAGGTAAAATATTACTTCAGTAAAACCCAAAGTACTCCCTTTTAACTTTCACTTGAGTAAAAGTACAAAAGTATTTGCCTTCAAATGTACTTAAGTATCCAAGTACTATCATTTATTATGGCTATAATGCCCTTATCATTTTTGTCAGTCACTTGCTTAAAATAATTTAAAATGCTTTTGGCAAGTCATAGATGTAATTGATTTCAATAAATCTAGTGATATATTTAAAAATTATTCTTAAAGTAGATCACTACGGAGCCTCAGACATGACATGCAGAAAAAAATAAGCTAAATCGTTTGCACTATTTACTGATTCATTCCCTCGAGTTTCAAAATCATGCACATAATTTATAAATCGAGGAAGCGAAATAGTAATAGTAATAGTGCACACGTTTTAGTAAATCAGTCTGGGGGAAAACACAGGAATGTGAAATCATGCACACACTCTGTACATCACAGTCACTTTTGAAAAGAACGATCTCGGTTTATAAGCAGCACTCCACTCCACCTTTCAACTGTTTAGCATCATAAGCTGCAGATAAAACTAGTCAAAATGTAATTTATATTCTACCAAAAGTGTTAACATCAATCGACTGTCATTTCACAAAATCGAATCACTCAGTTTAAAATAAATACTACAAACGTTAACTTAAACACAATGGTGCTACTGTTAGATTACTCAATAAAAAATGACCACCAGAATGAAAGTGGCTTACCTCAATGTGTTTCCTAAGATTGGAAGGAGATTTCCAGTACGAAGAAATGTTACAGTTCTGAGGCAAAGAAGGCAGTTAAAAATGAAGGACTCGTTTTTCTTTTCAACGACTTCAAAATAACACAGAAAATAAGGCCACGGATGTTGTGACACTGGCGCTTTAGATTCAGGAGTTTGTGATTGTTCCATCCTAATGAAGAGTGAAGACAATCGGCGCTCTCAGAATGATATGCTGTTGCACTGACGCACTAAATAAGCGGTAACCAGTTCAAAACAGAGCGCTGTATCCTGATTGGTGGTTTGCCGCTCGATTGCCCTCTTCAGTTTTTTTCTATCCACTCATAAATAAAAAGGAACGACTCATTTTGCAAAAAGTAATTGAGTAAAAAGTAAGATATTTGACTTTGAAATGTAGTGAAGTTAAAGTAAAAAGTATCGCCGAACTGAAATACTTAGTAAAGTACAGATACTGGAAAAAACTACTTAAGTACAGTAACTAATTAGATTTACTTTAGGACTAAAACAGAACTGAATCAGGACTAACCCAGGACTTGTGTTTAAGGCGGACTTGTGCTTGTCGATGGGAGACCCTGGTTTCGTGGTCTTCGGTCTGGTCCTGTTCGTTTGGGAGCTGCTGCCCACGGCCCTCGCAGTCTTCTTCTTCAGAGTCAGAAAACCGCCGCAACACACGGTGAGTACTGGACAGAACCAGAACTAAACCAGAACTGAACCAGGAACAAACCTGGACTGAACCAGAACTAAATGTTGTTTTGTTGTTCCTTATGTCTTCCATTGTGTTAAATACTGACCTCACTCTGTAACTGAACCAGTCTGAACATCAGCCTTATTAAAACATGTTTAACAACTGGTCTGGTTCTGTCCGGTCTAAGCCTGGTTCTGTTTGGTCTAAGTCTGGTTCTGTCAGGTCTAAGCCTGGTTCTGTCTGGTCTAGGCCTGGTTCTGTCCGGTCTAAGTCTGGTTCTGTTTGGTCTAAGTCTGGTTCTGTCCAGTCTAAGTCTGGTTCTGTCCGGTCTAAGTCTGGTTCTGTCCAGTCTAAGTCTGGTTCTGTCAGGTCTAAGTCTGGTTCTGTCCGGTCTAGGCCTGGTTCTGTCCGGTCTAAGTCTGGTTCTGTTTGGTCTAAGTCTGGTTCTGTCCAGTCTAAGTCTGGTTCTGTTTGGTCTAAGTCTGGTTCTGTCCGGTCTAAGTCTGGTTCTGTTTGGTCTAAGTCTGGTTCTGTCCAGTCTAAGTCTGGTTCTGTCAGGTCTAAGCCTGGTTCTGTCCAGTCTAAGTCTGGTTCTGTTTGGTCTAAGCCTGGTTCTGTCCGGTCTAAGTCTGGTTCTGTCCAGTCTAAGTCTGGTTCTGTCAGGTCTAAGCCTGGTTCTGTCCGGTCTAAGCCTGGTTCTGTCAGGTCTAAGTCTGGTTCTGTTTGGTCTAAGTCTGGTTCTGTCAGGTCTAAGCCTGGTTCTGTCCGGTCTAAGCCTGGTTCTGTTTGGTCTAAGTCTGGTTCTGTTTGGTCTAAGTCTGGTTCTGTTTGGTCTAAGCCTGGTTCTGTCAGGTCTAAGCCTGGTTCTGTCTGGTCTAAGCCTGGTTCTGTTTGGTCTAAGTCTGGTTCTGTTTGGTCTAAGTCTGGTTCTGTTTGGTCTAAGCCTGGTTCTGTCCAGTCTAAGCCTGGTTCTGTCAGGTCTAAGCCTGGTTCTGTCTGGTCTAAGCCTGGTTCTGTTTGGTCTAAGTCTGGTTCTGTCTGGTCTAAGCCTGGTTCTGTTTGGTCTAAGTCTGGTTCTGTTTGGTCTAAGTCTGGTTCTGTTTGGTCTAAGCCTGGTTCTGTCAGGTCTAAGCCTGGTTCTGTCTGGTCTAAGCCTGGTTCTGTTTGGTCTAAGTCTGGTTCTGTCAGGTCTAAGTCTGGTTCTGTTTGGTCTAAGTCTGGTTCTGTCCGGTCTAAGTCTGGTTCTGTCAGGTCTAAGTCTGGTTCTGTTTGGTCTAAGTCTGGTTCTGTCCGGTCTAAGCCTGGTTCTGTCCGGTCTAAGTCTGGTTCTGTCCGGTCTAAGCCTGGTTCTGTCAGGTCTAAGCCTGGTTCTGTCCGGTCTAAGTCTGGTTCTGTCAGGTCTAAGTCTGGTTCTGTTTGGTCTAAGTCTGGTTCTGTCCGGTCTAAGTCTGGTTCTGTTTGGTCTAAGTCTGGTTCTGTCCGGTCTAAGTCTGGTTCTGTCAGGTCTAAGTCTGGTTCTGTTTGGTCTAAGTCTGGTTCTGTCCGGTCTAAGTCTGGTTCTGTTTGGTCTAAGTCTGGTTCTGTCCGGTCTAAGTCTGGTTCTGTTTGGTCTAAGCCTGGTTCTGTTTGGTCTAAGCCTGGTTCTGTTTGGTCTAAGTCTGGTTCTGTCAGGTCTAAGTCTGGTTCTGTTTGGTCTAAGTCTGGTTCTGTCCGGTCTAAGTCTGGTTCTGTCAGGTCTAAGTCTGGTTCTGTTTGGTCTAAGTCTGGTTCTGTCCGGTCTAAGCCTGGTTCTGTCCGGTCTAGGCCTGGTTCTGTCCGGTCTAAGTCTGGTTCTGTCCGGTCTAAGCCTGGTTCTGTCAGGTCTAGGCCTGGTTCTGTCCGGTCTAAGTCTGGTTCTGTTTGGTCTAAGTCTGGTTCTGTTTGGTCTAAGTCTGGTTCTGTCCGGTCTAAGTCTGGTTCTGTTTGGTCTAAGCCTGGTTCTGTCCGGTCTATGTCTGGTTCTGTCCAGTCTAAGTCTGGTTCTGTCCGGTCTAAGTCTGGTTCTGTTTGGTCTAAGCCTGGTTCTGTCCAGTCTAAGTCTGGTTCTGTCCGGTCTAAGTCTGGTTCTGTCCGGTCTAAGTCTGGTTCTGTCCGGTCTAAGTCTGGTTCTGTTTGGTCTAAGCCTGGTTCTGTCCGGTCTATGTCTGGTTCTGTCCAGTCTAAGTCTGGTTCTGTCCGGTCTAAGTCTGGTTCTGTTTGGTCTAAGCCTGGTTCTGTCCAGTCTAAGTCTGGTTCTGTCCGGTCTAAGTCTGGTTCTGTCAGGTCTAAGCCTGGTTCTGTTTGGTCTAAGTCTGGTTCTGTCCAGTCTAAGTCTGGTTCTGTCAGGTCTAAGTCTGGTTCTGTTTGGTCTAAGTCTGGTTCTGTCCGGTCTAAGTCTGGTTCTGTCCGGTCTAAGCCTGGTTCTGTCAGGTCTAAGCCTGGTTCTGTCCGGTCTAAGTCTGGTTCTGTCCGGTCTAAGTCTGGTTCTGTTTGGTTTAAGTCTGGTTCTGTCCGGTCTAAGTCTGGTTCTGTCCGGTCTAAGTCTGGTTCTGTTTGGTTTAAGTCTGGTTCTGTCCGGTCTAAGTCTGGTTCTGTCAGGTCTAAGCCTGGTTCTGTCAGGTCTAAGTCTGGTTCTGTTTGGTCTAAGTCTGGTTCTGTCAGGTCTAAGCCTGGTTCTGTTTGGTCTAAGTCTGGTTCTGTCCAGTCTAAGTCTGGTTCTGTCAGGTTTAAGTCTGGTTCTGTCCGGTCTAAGTCTGGTTCTGGTCTTTGTCTAAGTCTGGTTCTGTCAGGTCTAAGTCTGGTTCTGTCTGGTCTAAGTCTGGTTCTGTCAGGTCTAAGTCTGGTTCTGTCTGGTCTAAGTCTGGTTCTGTCAGGTCTAAGCCTGGTTCTGTCCGGTCTAAGTCTGGTTCTGTCAGGTCTAAGTCTGGTTCTGTCCGGTCTAAGTCTGGTTCTGTCAGGTCTAAGCCTGGTTCTGTCTGGTCTAAGTCTGGTTCTGTCCGGTCTAAGTCTGGTTCTGTCCGGTCTAAGTCTGGTTCTGTTTGGTCTAAGTCTGGTTCTGTCAGGTCTAAGCCTGGTTCTGTCCGGTCTAAGCCTGGTTCTGTTTGGTCTAAGTCTGGTTCTGTCCGGTCTAAGTCTGGTTCTGTTTGGTCTAAGTCTGGTTCTGTCAGGTCTAAGTCTGGTTCTGTCCGGTCTAAGTCTGGTTCTGTCAGGTCTAAGTCTGGTTCTGTTTGGTCTAAGTCTGGTTCTGTCAGGTCTAAGTCTGGTTCTGTCCGGTCTAAGTCTGGTTCTGTCAGGTCTAAGTCTGGTTCTGTCCGGTCTAAGTCTGGTTCTGTCAGGTCTAAGTCTGGTTCTGTTTGGTCTAAGTCTGGTTCTGTCAGGTCTAAGTCTGGTTCTGTCCGGTCTAAGTCTGGTTCTGTCCGGTCTAAGTCTGGTTCTGTTTGGTCTAAGTCTGGTTCTGTTTGGTCTAAGTCTGGTTCTGTCAGGTCTATGTCTGGTTCTGTCCGGTCTAAGTCTGGTTCTGTCTGGTCTAAGTCTGGTTCTGTCAGGTCTAAGTCTGGTTCTGTCCGGTCTAAGTCTGGTTCTGTCAGGTCTAAGCCTGGTTCTGTCCGGTCTAAGCCTGGTTCTGTTTGGTCTAAGTCTGGTTCTGTCAGGTCTAAGTCTGGTTCTGTCCGGTCTAAGTCTGGTTCTGTCAGGTCTAAGCCTGGTTCTGTCCGGTCTAAGTCTGGTTCTGTCCGGTCTAAGCCTGGTTCTGTCCGGTCTAAGTCTGGTTCTGTCAGGTCTAAGTCTGGTTCTGTCCGGTCTAAGTCTGGTTCTGTCTGGTCTAAGTCTGGTTCTGTCCGGTCTAAGTCTGGTTCTGTTTGGTCTAAGTCTGGTTCTGTTTGGTCTAAGTCTGGTTCTGTCCAGTCTAAGTCTGGTTCTGTCAGGTCTAAGCCTGGTTCTGTCCAGTCTAAGTCTGGTTCTGTTTGGTCTAAGCCTGGTTCTGTCCGGTCTAAGTCTGGTTCTGTCCAGTCTAAGTCTGGTTCTGTCAGGTCTAAGCCTGGTTCTGTCCGGTCTAAGCCTGGTTCTGTCAGGTCTAAGTCTGGTTCTGTTTGGTCTAAGTCTGGTTCTGTCAGGTCTAAGCCTGGTTCTGTCCGGTCTAAGCCTGGTTCTGTTTGGTCTAAGTCTGGTTCTGTTTGGTCTAAGTCTGGTTCTGTCCGGTCTAAGCCTGGTTCTGTCAGGTCTAAGTCTGGTTCTGTCCGGTCTAAGTCTGGTTCTGTCAGGTCTAAGTCTGGTTCTGTCCGGTCTAAGTCTGGTTCTGTCAGGTCTAAGTCTGGTTCTGTCCGGTCTAAGCCTGGTTCTGTCCGGTCTAAGTCTGGTTCTGTCAGGTCTAAGTCTGGTTCTGTCAGGTCTATGTCTGGTTCTGTCCGGTCTAAGCCTGGTTCTGTTTGGTCTAAGTCTGGTTCTGTCAGGTCTAAGTCTGGTTCTGTCAGGTCTAAGTCTGGTTCTGTCAGGTCTAAGCCTGGTTCTGTCCGGTCTAAGTCTGGTTCTGTCAGGTCTAAGTCTGGTTCTGTTTGGTCTAAGTCTGGTTCTGTCCGGTCTAAGTCTGGTTCTGTCCGGTCTAAGCCTGGTTCTGTCAGGTCTAAGTCTGGTTCTGTCCGGTCTAAGTCTGGTTCTGTCTGGTCTAAGTCTGGTTCTGTTTGGTCTAAGTCTGGTTCTGTCCGGTCTAAGCCTGGTTCTGTTTGGTCTAAGTCTGGTTCTGTCCGGTCTAAGTCTGGTTCTGTCCGGTCTAAGTCTGGTTCTGTTTGGTCTAAGTCTGGTTCTGTCAGGTCTAAGCCTGGTTCTGTCCGGTCTAGGTCTGGTTCTGTCCGGTCTAAGCCTGGTTCTGTCCGGTCTAAGTATGGTTCTGTCAGGTCTAAGCCTGGTTCTGTCCGGTCTAAGTCTGGTTCTGTCAGGTCTAAGCCTGGTTCTGTCCGGTCTAAGCCTGGTTCTGTCAGGTCTATGTCTGGTTCTGTCTGGTCTAAGTCTGGTTCTGTCAGGTCTAAGTCTGGTTCTGTTTGGTCTAAGTCTGGTTCTGTTTGGTCTAAGTCTGGTTCTGTCAGGTCTATGTCTGGTTCTGTCCGGTCTAAGTCTGGTTCTGTTTGGTCTAAGTCTGGTTCTGTCCGGTCTAAGTCTGGTTCTGTCAGGTCTAAGCCTGGTTCTGTTTGGTCTAAGCCTGGTTCTGTCAGGTCTATGTCTGGTTCTGTTTGGTCTAAACCTGGTTCTGTCCGGTCTAAGTCTGGTTCTGTCCGGTCTAAGCCTGGTTCTGTCCGGTCTAAGTCTGGTTCTGTCAGGTCTAAGTCTGGTTCTGTTTGGTCTAAGCCTGGTTCTGTCAGGTCTAAGTCTGGTTCTGTTTGGTCTAAGTCTGGTTCTGTCCGGTCTAAGTCTGGTTCTGTCCGGTCTAAGCCTGGTTCTGTCCGGTCTAAGTCTGGTTCTGTTTGGTCTAAGTCTGGTTCTGTCCGGTCTAAGTCTGGTTCTGTCCGGTCTAAGCCTGGTTCTGTCCGGTCTAAGTCTGGTTCTGTTTGGTCTAAGTCTGGTTCTGTCAGGTCTAAGTCTGGTTCTGTCCGGTCTAAGTCTGGTTCTGTCAGGTCTAAGCCTGGTTCTGTCAGGTCTAAGCCTGGTTCTGTCAGGTCTAAGTCTGGTTCTGTCAGGTCTAAGTCTGGTTCTGTCAGGTCTAAGTCTGGTTCTGTCCGGTCTAAGTCTGGTTCTGTCCGGTCTAAGCCTGGTTCTGTCCGGTCTAAGTCTGGTTCTGTCCGGTCTAAGCCTGGTTCTGTCTGGTCTAAGTCTGGTTCTGTTTGGTCTAAGCCTGGTTCTGTCAGGTCTAAGCCTGGTTCTGTCCGGTCTAAGTCTGGTTCTGTTTGGTCTAAGCCTGGTTCTGTCCGGTCTAAGCCTGGTTCTGTCCGGTCTAAGTCTGGTTCTGTCCGGTCCAGGTCCCAGTGTCGGTGCCCAGTCACGTGCTCTCTTCTCGAGGATACTTCTTCGACAACCCTCATCGTTACGACAGCGACGAAGACCTGGTCTGGACCCAGCCTCATGCATCCAGGTATAAGACCGGGTTAGACCGGGTACAAGACCGGGTTAGACCGGGTACAAGACCGGGTTAGACCAGGTACAAGACCGGGTTAGACCGGGTACAAGACCAGGTTCAGTCCTGGTTTAAATGTCTGTTTCTTTGACAGAGTGCCGTCTGAGTGTGACTTCTCTGATGAACAGCGCCTCACGTCGAGCTCCGGGGAACTGCACCGTTGTCCCTGAACCGGACTTCCTCCTCTTCGTCCCGTTTGTTTCACTGAAGACTCACTGGCTTCACTAAATATTCACCCACATCAAGTCCAGGTCCAGAGTCAGTCCTGGTCCTCTGTCAGTCCTGGTCCAGAGTCAGTCCTGGTCCAGAGTGAGCCCTGGTCCAGAGTCAGTCCTGGTCCAGAGTCAGTCCTGGTCCTCTGTCAGTCCTGGTCCAGAGTGAGCCCTGGTCCAGAGTGAGCCCTGGTCCAGAGTCAGTCCTGGTCCAGAGTCAGTCCTGGTCCTCTGTCAGTCCTGGTCCAGAGTGAGCCCTGGTCCAGAGTGAGCCCTGGTCCAGAGTCAGTCCTGGTCCTCTGTCAGTCCTGGTCCAGAGTGAGCCCTGGTCCAGAGTCAGTCCTGGTCCAGAGTCAGTCCTGGTCCAGAGTCAGTCTTGGTCCTGCAGGTTCATCAGGACAAAGACTAAACTGAATTATGACTAATCCAAAACTCAACCGGGACTAAACTAAAACTAAACCCAGGTCTTACTAAGTCCATAAGTCCATGTTCTCCATACGCCCCACTGTTACATGATGACCTCACTCTGTAACAGGACCAGGGTGAACTTCAGTGAGACTGGGACTAGACTCAAACTGAGGACCAGACCTGGACTTGACAGTATTTTGTTGAAAAAGTTGAGACTAAATGAATGTTTGTGAAAAAGAAATCTGTATAAATCTGCACTTTTTGTCACATTATAATAAATCTGTGTCACTTTTGTGGTGTTTATTCGTCAAACCCAGAAAACCCCATAATGGTGACTCTCTAGTTCCCCTGGTGGACACCTGACAAACTGCAGTCCTTTTAAGACAAACTCCTCGTTAACAGAAACATGGATAAAGTTTCTACCTACACACTTTCTGAACACATCTGTAAGGATTGTTCCAAAACAAAGTTGAGGTAAAGTTTTTTAATAGTATCTCCATTTTTCTCTCGATACAGCAGCAGAACCAAAGACACAACATTAAACACTGAACCAAATATCATGCCAGTGCTTCCACTAAACACCAACTAAAAAACATAAAAATAATCAATTTTCTCAGAATAATTTGTCATTTTTAGAAACACATTTTAAATTGAATCCACAACTCTTTAATTACACCATTTAAATTTATAAGTCTCCAGTCATATCCCCTGAACTGAAGCTTTTCATTTGACATTTTCTCACCCAAAATAAAATAAAAACCAAGGACAAAAACTTGATTTCCAAAATAACACCTCCTCACAGTTTCCATTCATGAGTTCACACATTTTATTTCTGATGACCTTTAACCGTTTGCTGCCTAAAAACCAGCCCCAGGATCAAAGATGGCTGCCTTTTTTTATTCACTGGACACAAGCTCAACAAAGTACGAGATAAAGACCCGTCTTTTTTAGATTAATTATACATGTTCTTAATAATTTTATAGTGAGCAGCCTTAACTTTAATCCAGAATGTTGTGAGAAGATGTTAATTGTACTTGTTTGTTTTCTTTCAAAGTATTTCTTATTGTTTAATGTAGAATTAAGGTTTCCACATACGACAGAGGCTTGGGGCTTGTGCATCGCCTGCTGCTGCAAAGAACTTAAACAATATAAGTCGAACTCCGGCAGAAGCTCAGATTGTAATCAACTCAAACAACAAAAATGATCCAAGATCATTCATAAAAAAATAACAAGTAAAGTAAAACAGAGCTGGATGGATTTTCCTGGAAACTCGAGCCAGATCTGAGGCAGACATTACAAACCCAACTGTGACTCTAGGCTTTGTTTAACAAGAATTCAACTGAGACACGTGGGAAAGAACACATTTAAAATTAAATGAAGGCAAAATAAACATCTTTGGTCTTTTATATAACTATAATAAAACAGAAAAAAATGACAGACTGAAGCTTCACTGAGAACCATTCGTTTCCTGTTTTGGAGCTTGTTCAAAGTTAATTATTACAGCTTTAATGATGCGTTCAGGGGCTCACCACATTTCCGAGGAGCACTTGAAAGCAACATAAGACCAGAGAACCTTGGTCCACGTGGGTCTAAAGTTGGGGTTGGGAGAAACAAACGGGAACAGGAACAACACAGAGCTCAGTAAACACAGCCGGACGACGTAAAGAGATTCCTTCAAGTCTTTAGTCGAAGTCAAACAGTGGCTCAGGAGAGTCTCTGAGGTCATTCTGAATATTTCAATAAATGCTTGCAATAGTTGCCACAGTTCTTCACGTGTTTCCAGTGAAAAAAACAAAACACTTCCAAAAACACAAAAAAATATCAAAAAATAAAGAACAGGAAAAAATGTGTCTCCTGTTTGTTTCGCCGAGCCCCGCCTCAAAAACAGACCTCACCAAGACCAGCCTGGTTTAGTCCTGGTTTAGACCTGGTTAAGTTCTACGTTTTAACCTGTTTAAGACCTTGTTATGACCTGCGTTTGACCTGGTTTAGTCCTGGTTTAGACCCGGTTAAGTCCTACGTTTTAACCAGGTTTAGACCTAGTTAAGTCCTACGTTTTAACCTGGTTTAGACCTGGTTTAGACCTATGATTGGCCTGGTTTAGACCTAGTTAAGTCCTACGTTTTAACCTGGTTTAGACCTAGTTAAGTCCTACATTTTAACCTGGTTTAGTCCTGGTTTAATCCTGGTTCAGACCTAGTTTAGACCTGTTTAGACCTGGTTTAGTCCTGGTTTAGACCTGGTTTAGTTCTACGTTTGACCTGGTTTAGTCCTGGTTTAAAGCAGGACCGGGTTAAGTCCTACTTTAGTCCTGGTTCAGTACTGGTTTTGTAAAAAGAAAAGCTGCTGAATCGGTTGAACAGTAATAAATAAAACTCAAAGCGTGTGACAAGTTGAATTCACACTAGAAACATAAAACTAAAGCTGGTCCAGGATTTAAACGAGGAAATAGAATGAACAGCAGCTGAGCCATAAAGTCTGCGAGGAACAGGTCCGTTCTGCAGCTTCAGAGTAAATTTCTTTCAAAAACTTGCTGCATTGCTCTGAGAAAATAAAACGTGGAAGAAAACAGAAACTACTGGCAGCGGCAGAAAGGAGAGAGTGAAAAGGGTTTGTCCTGGAGTCTCAAAGAGAATTTCCTTTAAAAACCATCCAGGAGCCGCCATCTTGGATCAGTTTCCTCGAGCTCCTCGAGATGTCACCTTTCCTCGGTTAGCATCAAGCGAAAGTTGTGCAGCTGATAAATACTCGTTGATAATCTGGGAAAAAAGAGGAACAAAGTAAAATTTATTCAAAACTGACAGAAACCGGTTCAAATCCATCTAAACCTGGTTCTGACCCACTCTGAGGCCTCACCTGGCAAACCCGTTGATCAGAGCCACAATCTCTTGTCTGGTGAGCTGGAAGCCTTTGAAACGGCTGTGCTCAGGGAGGTTCTGGATCTCTTTTTCTGAAAACAGAATTTTCAGAGCCGTGCCCAGACCTTGAGTCTGCATTGACAAAAAAAAAAAAAAAAAAAAATTATTAGTTTGGTCTTGATTTAGACCTGGATTAGACCTGGTTTAGTCCTGGTGTATTCCTGTAAATGCAGCAGGTAAATTAGGTCTGAGGAGCACATACTTAATGTTAATGTAAATCCCTCAAAAACATGTGTCAGGGTGAGGCTGTGGAGCTCTGAGTGAACTGAAGCAGTCGCTGGATTTTCTAAACACACTAATAATCTCCAAAAAAAGAAATCGTATTTGAACTTCGATTTAAAGAAGGCTTTTGTGTCTTTAACCAGAAGCATAACTGATATAATTAAATACTTTAAGTGTTTTTTTAAGTCAGCACTTTAAGGAAAATAAGTTCAAAAGTGTGTCCTGGTTCTCACCTGCAGTTTGCCCCAGAGCCTGCACTTGCTGCAGCCGACACAGTCCATGATCCGAGAGATGTTCTTAAAGTGGAGCCTGAACTCCTCCTGAAACAGAGTCTACTGTGAGCTCACACTGGTCCCGCCAGCGTCACTCACACTGGTCCCGTCAGCGTCACTCACACTGGTCCCGCCAGCGTCACTCACACTGGTCCCGCCAGCGTCACTCACACTGGTCCCGTCAGCGTCACTCACACTGGTCCCGTCAGCGTCACTCACACTGGTCCCGTCAGCGTCACTCACACTGGTCCCGCCAGCGTCACTCACACTGGTCCCGCCAGCGTCACTCACACTGGTCCCGTCAGCGGCACTCACACTGGTCCCGCCAGCGTCACTCACACTGGTCCCGCCAGCGTCACTCACACTGGTCCCGCCAGCGTCACCCACACTGGTCCCGTCAGCGTCACTCACACTGGTCCCGTCAGCGGCACCCACACTGGTCCCGTCAGCGTCACTCACACTGGTCCCGCCAGCATCACCCACACTGGTCCCGCCAGCGTCACTCACACTGGTCCCGCCAGCGTCACTCACACTGGTCCCGTCAGCGTCACCCACACTGGTCCCGCCAGCATCACCCACACTGGTCCCGCCAGCGTCACTCACACTGGTCCCGCCAGCGTCACCCACACTGGTCCCGTCAGCGTCACCCACACTGGTCCCGTCAGCGTCACTCACACTGGTCCCGCCAGCGTCACTCACACTGGTCCCGTCAGCGTCACTCACACTGGTCCCGTCAGCGGCACCCACACTGGTCTCACACTGGTTTATGTTATTTACCTTCAGAGTCTTTGCCTCCAGTTTGTTTCCAGCAAACATCGACTTCTCATCGAAGTGCATTGGAAATGATCTGAAACAAAACAGACGGGTGCTCAGTCAGACAGGAAAGACTTCCTCCAACACTGCTTTAGTCCTGGTCTGGTCCTGGTCTTACCTGATCTCGTGGAACAGACTAAGCAGGAGGTCCTTGGTGGCCTGGTCCTCGTTCATGGAGCCCGTGTAGAGGTGGACCACGGTTCGTTCAAAGTAAGGAGCCACTTTGTAAAGAGCTCTGAGCTCGATCAGAAACAGGAAATACAGGTTCTTCAGGCGGCGCGTCCCCTCCACTGAGTCGAACCGGCGCCGGAACTCAGCCGGGTTCGGACCCCAGATTGACCGGCCCCAGCCCTCTGCAGGAGACAGGGTTAGACCGATCTAAATCTGGTCTAAACTGGGACCATTAACTGGACATCATAGAGCCTTTTATTTCCTGTTTGACCTTTACAGTACATAATTTTTACAGTACAGTATTTTTACAGTTAAGTAAAGGGTTACCGTCGAGCAGGTACTCTGCGCTCAGGTGGATGTTGATGCTGCTGTGGAGCCCAGAGATGAGCCGATAAAACACCCTCTTCTCCAAACACAGGCCTAAAAACCCAGAGACATGAATCAACAAGGACTCAACCAGGTCCAGAGGAACCCGGACTGCCTCAGAACTCACTGAACAAATGTGTAAAAAGACACTGACCTTCAAGCCAGTCGTAGAACCCTTCTCCTGCAACAAAACAGCCAGGGCAGGTTTAGTATAAAGTCATTCTGAGTTGTTGTATTTTTAATTTACTAAATGAGGACATGCAATAGTATTTTTACTCACCGTCATCGTCTCCTGAAATAAAAAGACAAAAGACAAGAGCTGAGTTTGATTCATGGAAGGGTTTATTAAAGAAATGGTTCTGGTCTAATTAAGGTTTGAAAGTGAACGGACCTCTGCTCGGAGCCAAAGGGTTCAGGGGTCGATAAACGGATCTGGGTCTGAGGAAAAACAGTTTCAACATTAGCTCTGAACATGAACCTTTCTGTCACTGCCTCCCTTTGAGTCTGATCACATTCACAACAATCCAATCAGAACATTAAAGAAAAACCAGCACCACTACTTGACTTTTGACCCTTAGAATGCAGCTAAAGCTCTTATTTTAAAACCTATAATCTGTGTAATGTCAAAGTCATGAACTGTTTTTGGCCTGTTTTAGTTTCTGTGTTATCTTAAAGGCAACATGGAAACAGACTAAAGAAATAAAACCTGTTTTATCTCAAAGTCTCCCATCATTAATAATTCACCAGAAGAACGGTCTCTGACTGTTTTTTTTATATAGTTTAACTCTTTTTGTTCAGGTCTCATGCATTGACACGCTCCAGGCTTTAGATCTGGAGATCTGAAGTTCTTGGTTTAGAGTCTGAATGTTGCTTTGTTGAATAAAGCCCGATTATCAGACCTCGCTGCTGGTGCCTCGTATCGAACGTGTCTGAGCTCACATGCTTCTAACCGACCCTTGAAACCCCTCATCTTCACCACTCCTTGAACTGTAGAAGCTCAAACAATCACATGAAGTCACATCCTTTCTCTCCAGACAGTCTCTTTCCCTCCACAGTTTATTCAGCCTTCTCCATGAACTCTACTCTCTCCATGAATAAAGAAGTGTAGAAGTCTGACTTGAAGCAGTTCTCCTCGTAGATGCTGTTCCACACTCTCCAGGCCGACGGACCCTTGTAGCCCGTGAACCTCTCTGGGTTCAGCAGCAGGTCCACGTACTCTGCGTCTGGAGACGTCTCATCTGGAAACACCACAACTCCATTTTAGCTCCTCACTCTTTAGATTCAATGAAAGTGCATTAACAGGCCTCAAGGGGGCGACAACAACTGCTGGTGACAAGCACCAAATACAGTCGGGACTAAACCCTGAACCAGAGAATGGACTAAACGACATCAATGAGCCGATGGGACAAAAAGACACATTTAGAAAACAGTGTCTTTAACACTTAACTTTACTAATCCTGTCAGCCCAAGTGTCCAAATGAATAAACCAGTGGAAAAGTGTGTTTAAAGCTTTAAGGAACTGACTGTTACAATAACCACATGTATCTATGACAAGCATACGTTTGTAGATTAACGCACTACACCATAATTTCTGAACAGTTATATTGTCCCGTGCCTAGTTTCAACGTCCTTTAAACTTTTGTTTTTTAATCACAGAAACAGAAGGGTTTTCAAAGCCGTTAATAAAACTAACCCAACTAAAACCAGTTTCAGCCCAGACTCCTTGCATCGCTGAAAACCCCTAAACTAACAGGAACACATCTTAAATCTGAAGTGAGTCTTTGAAACAGCGTTGCTCACCGTCGAGTTCACAGAAATGGTCCTGAGCATCATCGTCGTGTCGAGCCCAGTCGGCAAAGGCCTCTTTGCTCTGGTTACTGAAAAAGGACAGACAGAATAATTATCCACATATTTATATTCAGAAAGCAGACGTTATATCGGACTCAGAGCAGGCACAGGTGAGTGTATATCATATTTTATTCTATTTAAAAATCTGCTGAGATTCTCTTTACACTTTATTATTTTATTGCATGCACACCTTTCTTTTACTTTTTGCACTTTACCTGTTTCTAAAGAGCTGCTGTAAAGAGAAGAGAATGTCCCCTTATCACTTATTTATCTTTGGTTCTAGATCAGACCTGGTTTAGAGCCAGATACATGTTTTAACTCTAACTCAGGCCTGCCCAGTTCCCACTTTAGTTTAGAGTTTTGGTTCAGGTTTAGTCCATGTTTAAACCCAATTTAAATGCAACACAAAATTATCCCAGACACCGTCTGAGTGAGTCTATATTTAAATGAATCTAAAGACATTTTTCTGTGTTTTGAGTGTTGTTCTTGTGTTGTGTTCTTGGACTGACCTGAGAGTGTTGTTCTTGTGTTTTGTGTTCTTGGACTGACCTGAGAGTGTTGTTCATGTGTTTTGTGTTCTTGGACTGACCTGAGAGTGTTGTTCTTGTGTTTTGTGTTCCTCTGACCTGAGAGTGTTGTTCTTGTGTTGTGTTCTTGGACTGAACTGAGAGTGTTGTTCTTGTGTTGTGTTCTTGGACTGACCTGAGAGTGTTGTTCATGTGTTTTGTGTTCTTGGACTGACCTGAGAGTGTTGTTCTTGTGTTTCGTGTTCTTGGACTGACCTGAGAGTGTTGTTCTTGTGTTTTGTGTTCCTCTGAACTGAGAGTGTTGTTCTTGTGTTTTGTGTTCCTCTGAACTGAGAGTGTTGTTCTTGTGTTGTGTTCTTGGACTGAACTGAGAGTGCTGTTCTTGTGTTGTGTTCTTGGACTGACCTGAGAGTGTTGTTCTTGTGTTTTGTGTTCCTCTGAACTGAGAGTGTTGTTCTTGTGTTTTGTGTTCTTGGACGGACCTGAGAGTGTTGTTATTGTGTTTTGTGTTCTTGGACTGACCTGAGAGTGTTGTTCTTGTGTTTCGTGTTCTTGGACTGACCTGAGAGTGTTGTTATTGTGTTTTGTGTTCTTGGACTGACCTGAGAGTGTTGTTATTGTGTTTTGTGTTCCTCTGAACTGAGAGTGTTGTTATTGTGTTTTGTGTTCCTCTGAACTGAGAGTGTTGTTCATGTGTTTTCTGTTCCTCTGAACTGAGAGTGTTGTTCTTACGTTTCGTGTTCTTGGACGGACCTGAGAGTGTTGTTCTTGTGTTTCGTGTTCTTGGACTGACCTGAGAGTGTTGTTCTTACGTTTCGTGTTCTTGGACTGACCTGAGAGTGTTGTTATTGTGTTTTGTGTTCTTGGACTGACCTGAGAGTGTTGTTCTTGTGTTTTGTGTTCTTGGACTGACCTGAGAGTGTTGTTCATGTGTTTCGTGTTCTTGGACTGACCTGAGAGTGTTGTTCTTGTGTTGTGTTCTTGGACTGACCTGAGAGTGTTGTTCATGTGTTTTGTGTTCTTGGACTGACCTGAGAGTGTTGTTCTTGTGTTGTGTTCTTGGACTGACCTGAGAGTGTTGTTCATGTGTTTTGTGTTCTTGGACTGACCTGAGAGTGTTGTTCATGTGTTTTGTGTTCTTGGACTGACCTGAGAGTGTTGTTCATGTGTTTTGTGTTCTTGGACTGACCTGAGAGTGTTGTTATTGTGTTTTGTGTTCTTGGACTGACCTGAGAGTGTTGTTCATGTGTTTTGTGTTCTTGGACTGACCTGAGAGTGTTGTTATTGTGTTTTGTGTTCTTGGACTGACCTGAGAGTGTTGTTCTTGTGTTTTGTGTTCTTGGACTGACCTGAGAGTGTTGTTCATGTGTTTTGTGTTCTTGGACTGACCTGAGAGTGTTGTTCATGTGTTTTGTGTTCTTGGACTGACCCGAGAGTGTTGTTCATGTGTTTTCTGTTCCTCTGACCTGAGAGTGTTGTTCTTACGTTTCGTGTTCTTGGACTGACCTGAGAGTGTTGTTATTGTGTTTTGTGTTCTTGGACTGACCTGAGAGTGTTGTTCTTGTGTTTTGTGTTCTTGGACTGACCTGAGAGTGTTGTTCATGTGTTTTGTGTTCTTGGACTGACCTGAGAGTGTTGTTCATGTGTTTTGTGTTCTTGGACTGACCTGAGAGTGTTGTTCTTGTGTTGTGTTCTTGGACTGACCTGAGAGTGTTGTTCATGTGTTTTGTGTTCTTGGACTGACCTGAGAGTGTTGTTCATGTGTTTTGTGTTCTTGGACTGACCTGAGAGTGTTGTTCATGTGTTTTGTGTTCTTGGACTGACCTGAGAGTGTTGTTATTGTGTTTTGTGTTCTTGGACTGACCTGAGAGTGTTGTTCATGTGTTTTGTGTTCTTGGACTGACCTGAGAGTGTTGTTATTGTGTTTTGTGTTCTTGGACTGACCTGAGAGTGTTGTTCTTGTGTTTTGTGTTCTTGGACTGACCTGAGAGTGTTGTTCATGTGTTTTGTGTTCTTGGACTGACCTGAGAGTGTTGTTCATGTGTTTTGTGTTCTTGGACTGACCCGAGAGTGTTGTTCATGTGTTTTCTGTTCCTCTGACCTGAGAGTGTTGTTCTTACGTTTCGTGTTCTTGGACTGACCTGAGAGTGTTGTTATTGTGTTTTGTGTTCTTGGACTGACCTGAGAGTGTTGTTCTTGTGTTTTGTGTTCTTGGACTGACCTGAGAGTGTTGTTCATGTGTTTCGTGTTCTTGGACGGACCTGAGAGTGTTGTTCTTGTGTTTCGTGTTCTTGGACTGACCTGAGAGTGTTGTTATTGTGTTTTGTGTTCCTCTGAACTGAGAGTGTTGTTATTGTGTTTCGTGTTCTTGGACGGACCTGAGAGTGTTGTTCTTGTGTTTCGTGTTCTTGGACTGACCTGAGAGTGTTGTTCATGTGTTTTCTGTTCCTCTGAACTGAGAGTGTTGTTCTTACGTTTCGTGTTCTTGGACTGACCTGAGAGTGTTGTTCATGTGTTTTGTGTTCCTCTGACCTGAGAGTGTTGTTCTTACGTTTCGTGTTCTTGGACTGACCTGAGAGTGTTGTTATTGTGTTTTGTGTTCTTGGACTGACCCGAGAGTGTTGTTCATGTGTTTTCTGTTCCTCTGACCTGAGAGTGTTGTTCTTACGTTTCGTGTTCTTGGACTGACCT
Source organism: Perccottus glenii (assembly GCA_024416835.2). Classification (NCBI taxonomy): domain Eukaryota; kingdom Metazoa; phylum Chordata; class Actinopteri; order Gobiiformes; family Odontobutidae; genus Perccottus; species Perccottus glenii. Next base: position 35,179,281 of record CM044549.2, read on the forward strand.
GAGAGTGTTGTTATTGTGTTTTGTGTTCTTGGACTGACCTGAGAGTGTTGTTCTTGTGTTTTGTGTTCTTGGACTGACCTGAGAGTGTTGTTCTTGTGTTTTGTGTTCCTGGACTGACCTGAGAGTGTTGTTGATGGCTCCCAGATCTTGGGCCTGTTCACACTCAGACACGTCCGACACTGAGTTGGCCGCCTGAGAATACTGCACACAACAGGGATCACATGTGTCACAGGACAATAAAACCAGCAGAGATTTAAATAAACAAAAGAGTTAAGCTTCTGTCTGGGCCTGTTGTTAAGGCGTGCATAGTAACAGTTAAATAAATATGCAAAGCTTACGCTGACCTAAACTCTGTTTAAAGACTCACAACAAACAGTGTAAGCCTAATTACTGAACAGATATCTTGTATAAACTGTCAGAGAGAAAACAAGAGACGACTACACAGTCTTATTTAAGAACGATTTTAGAAGTGGTACGCTGTAGAATATTTTTTGTGTTGCCAAAGAAACTCAAACATTTCAAATATTCTGAATGTATAAAAGTCAAAGGAATTGTTGCTCAGGAAAGACAATGTACTTTGTATTTTTATTCTGCGCACTTTACAGTCTTTTATTTTGGGTAAAAACACTGACGTGGCACTGACTGTGAGATTTTAACAGGAGCAGAATATTCCAGATGATTCACAGCCTTGACCCAAACAGAGATAAACAGAGGGCTCAGAGCCAAAGACCCGCAAGCTCAGGCCAGTGGCTCCTTTTTGTTTGTTAAAGCCTGTTACTTTAGTCGTTTCAGGTTGGACACATGTCGACTGTATCTCCTGCTTTAATGAACTTAGGTTAAAGTTGAACAAAACAGACGAGAAACGAGAATTCTGTCAAAAATCTAATTGTTTTAAAAAGCTCTGCTGTAAAAGTGTGTTCTGTCTTCTGATTGGCTCACAGATGGAACCTTTATCAATATTAATGATATATATAAGAATAAAAGCTGTCAGAAAGAACCTTATTTATACATTTACTGAGATCAGGACGAGATATTTACGAAAACTGCATAACTACACTCAAACTCTTTCTGTGGGTTTTAAAAAGTGATAAGGTCAGTTTTAGTCCGGGTTTAGTCCTGTACTGGACTTTAAAAACATACCTTGTTGTAGTTTCCAGACTTAATTCCCACTGGGACTTTACTCTGAAAGAAAAGAGGATTTGGTTCAAACTGAATTTGAAACATTTGAACTCACAACGAGTTTATGACACTGACCTCGGGACAGGACTCCACCTGACAGTCTCTAATGGCACAGTGACTGTCACTGACCCAAAAGGGACAGGGCCTCTTCAGGTTCACCTGGGGAAACACAACATGTTATAAACACTGTACCATCCAACTACTTAGACAAACAACATTAGGAATCCTTTTGACTCACAAAAATAAAACAGGACTTGTATTTATCTTTATTTAAACGTGTCACGTGATGTTTTTTGCTGAAATCTCCAGTGACTCCGCAAGTGACGGAGGATTTAGGTTCATATGTTTAGAAACTTTTAAAGCGGTCCAACAGAAAAGATAAAGGAGGTGGAGCCGGGTCTACAACTGCTGCACTTTTACATTTTATCTTTTCAAAAACCCTGTCTGACACAAGAACTCTTCCTGTTGCAGCAACAGTTCCTCTTCCTCTGAACTTAGTCCTGCTCCAGTAACGCTCCAGTCAAGGTTCAGTCCAGCTTATGTCCAGCTCAAGTCCAGCTTTGGTCCTGGTTCAGTCCAGCTCCAGTCCTGGTTTGGTCCTGCTCCAGCCCAGCTTTAGTCCAGCTAAAGCAGGACTAAATGTAGTCCCGGTTCAGTCCGGGTCTTACCCTGTAATATCTGAAGTAGTCTCTCTCAGTGAGTTTCTTGATCCGAGGATAAACCTTGAAGTTGTTGTAGACGTCGATGCTCTCCACGTCACAGAAGCAGTCGTCCAACACCCCGGTCAGCTGGGCACAGGTAAGTAACTTTAAAAACAAAATACTGTCCCGTCTTAGTAAACATTTTAATATTTAAATCTAGAACAGCAGGTTGGACATATAATGAATCTAATGTCTGCACAATAAAAGAGAAGTTTCTCTTTTTGTTTCTAAACTCTAGAGGAATACAGCAGTCTTCTCAGGTTCAGTTCCTCCTTCTTTAATGTCATTAATGCTGACTGTGTTTAACTAAACATAAATGCATCAGACAATGACTCTGTCTAAAAGCTCAAACAGCTGTCGACTCCAGCTCACCACAAAGTCACTTGACTTTGAGTGTCTTTAAATCGTATACGGTGTATTTGTTTCTTCATAAAGTTTAGACTTCATTAAAAAGACACATGTCAGGATCAGCAGAAGCTTCGACAGACTCACCTGAGACTCCAGCAGTCCCCCCAACACCACTAAAGGCACCCACACAACAGCTGCTCGGAGCATTTCCAGGTCCAGTCTAGACCTGCTTCAGTCCCTTTTTTATTATATCCTTTATTTAACCAGGTGATATCCTCATTGAGATTAAAAATCTCTTTTTACCAAGATTGACCTGGCCAAGACAACAGCATAGACCTGCTCTAGTCCTGCTCCGGTCCCTGCTCTAGATCTGCTCTAGTCTAGTTTGGTTCAGGTTTTAGTCCTAGCATATTTCTGGTTTTACTCCTGCTTCAGTCCTAGTTTATTCCCAGGTAATGCCTGCAAACAGGTTAGGTTTAGCCCTGGTTAGTTCTTGATATTTTTCTGTCTATAAACTTACTTTAGTTCAAGTTTAATCCAAGTTCTGGTCCTAGTTTTACATAAATTTAGACTTGTATTTTAACCCTGTATTCTTCCTAGTTTCAGCCCTGGTTAACCCCTGTTTTCTCTCTCCTATCTTCCATATGTCAGAGCTGTAGTCCTCTCCTGTTTCTGAGGCTGAGCTGTCAGTCCATGCGCTATTTTAAGCTCCGCCTCCAAAACACGCCGACGTCATCACACCCCGCCCACTAATCCCTGCCTCCTCCAATTACGCTGTAGTTTTTTGACTGTTCCCGGACCCTCACACGACGCTGTTCGCTACGGCTCAGAGAACTACACCTCCCACAATGCCTCCGTCTGACCGCAGCCAATCACGTTAAACCACGATTATTTACTCTTTTAAACCCACTTAGCCTTAAAAACACATTCGTTAACTGGACCAGAGACGTGTACTCTTACGTAATGACGCCTTCCTGGTGAATTTAATGTTAAATAAAAAAAATAGTAAAGTGTAATATAGTTAATTCAGATGCATTTCCGACTTAAACGCAGTTCAAAACAGCTTCTAAAAGTCGGTAACTGGGTTTGTCGCTAGCTCTGGGTTTGACTGTGTAATTAAACGACATATTAACGACACAACGTGGGATTTTAATGATACATTATTATCGTTTTGAGGATTTTTCGGGTAAAATAAGAGCTACGTGCAGCTTCCAACGTAACGTCAACGTTCGGTGACGTCTGGTTCAAAACAATGACAGTAGAAGGTTCTGGAAGGTCTCCCGAACAGCGGTCGCCACAGTAACGGACCGCTTAAACACAACGGGGCCGTCTAAATGAGGCTAAAGTGGGTTTAAAGACATAAAAACAGAGGTTTGTGGGGGACTTACATGGCAGAAACAGCTCTGGTCCTCGCTTCCTGGTTGTTCGGTCTTTTGTGCCCTGGGTTTCAACGGGTTTTCTTTCTGAAACCAGCCCAAAACAAAGCCGCCGAAGAGCCAGGCCAAGAGCAGAAGAGTGAACGCTTTTAGAGTTACTTTCCACATGCCTCCTGCGCGGTCTACTGCGGGAAAAGCACCGAGGAAGTCACAGAGAAGGATAACAGCCGTAAATAAACCCGAGTGAGGTTTTATCTGGAGCCGTCAGGACTGTCCGGAGCGACATGAGGACAGAAAAACCAAAAACTGTCACAAACAACAGCCGAGGTCCTCCCAAAACACGTATGGAGGAACAGCGGCGTCCTGTCCGCTCTTCTTCAGGGGAAACAGACTCAGCTCAGGGTCACAGCGCCATCTGCTGGAGTTATTAAATATAAACCCAACACGATCAGGACTCAAGACAAGCGCATAACATTTACATTTACATTTAGTCATTTAGCAGACGCTTTTATCCAAAGCGACTTATATGGAGTTAGTTTTGTGTCTTTATTACATGCGAGAAAATAAAAGACGCTTTCATTCAAAGCGACTTACATTAAGGTTGCATTCACCAGTGTTACAGCTGGAACACCACTGGAGGCAAGGTGGGTTATGTGTCTTGCCCAAGGACACAACGACAGTATGAACTGTGGGGAGAGCGGGAATCGAACCGCCTACCTTCCGGTTGAAGGACGACCGCTCTTCCACTGAGCCACTGCCGCATAACACGAGGAGTTATTATCAAAAATACCGAGAAATAAACAATATAAACAGCATAACTTTAGCTCTGATTTATTCAGTGACACCCTCTAAAATACATGCTGTTATTTGATTTTATAAACGGACAATATTTACATTTATTCATTTAGCTGACAATTTTATCCAAAGCGACTTACATTGTTCTAATGTAATTACCAGTGTTACAGCCACTGGAGGCAAGGTGGGTTAAGTGTCTTGCCCAAGGACACAACGACAGTATGAACTGTGGGGAGAGCGGGAACCAAACCGCCTACCTTCCGGTTGAAGGACAACCACTCTACCACTGAGCCACAGCATTTTTACTTCAATTAAAAAAAATGTTTAATCACCTACAGTATATGGTAAATAATAATATAATAGTGGTATGGTTGTGTGAGCTCTTAGCTCATATTTGTTTAATTTATATCACTTTTAAATATCCTGTGTTTATGTCTGCTTTTTCTGAGTTTGACTAGAAAACCGGGGCTAATATAGTATTAAGGCTCAGAGATAATTTAGTCATGTATTATTTGAATAAAGAAGGTGTTGGTAAATAAAATCAACAGAGGATCTCTAAGCCATAAGCCCTTGGCCACAGCTCCACAGGCCCCAGACACTAAAGGAGAACACGGCCCACACAGACCCTCTCCCTCAGGATCAGGCCGATCTGAAGCTGTCTGTCCACAGCAACTCTGCCTCTCCCAGGTCTAGACCAGGTGTAAACCAGGTCTAAACCAGGTCTAAACCAGGTTTAACCCAGTCTCTGTGAGTGCTGAGTCTTTGGAAGTGTATCCAGAGCCTCTCAGTCGGTCTACAACTCACTTTAGAGACACTTTCCAGTCGATCTCCAGACGACAGTGACAGTTATTGATGTTTACAGCACAGATCTGAATAATAAGTTTAAAAGTTTATTTGAGGTGTTTGCTGTGAGTCGGTGTCACGTCCAGTCAGACCCAGAACATGACCGGCCCAACCTGAAAGACAGCAATCCTCAGGCGTTTCTAAAACCACAGAGAAGTTTGTCAAACGATAGAAGAGCTGCGACGAGACGAGGACGAGGCTTTGGGGCCGACTTCAGCAACAAAACAAGAGCAGTTCAAACCTGAACACATCTTCACTAACCCCAAATGAAGCTAGCGTGAGTTCCAGTGAAGGAGACAGAGCCACTGTTAAGACAAGCAACGCTCGATTTTACATGTCAGCAACAACCACTGGTTTAGTTGTTAGATGAGGAGTATTTTAGAATAGATTAATGTATTATTCATTTTCTTTGAGAATGAAAAACATGTTAATCTACAGAGAGAGTTGGATTGTGTTTTGTTTATTGTGCAATAATTTACAGGTACAGAGAGTTGCACTTAATGGCCAGATCTCCCTTTGTTTCTTTTTACACAGGTTTACATTTGTGTGACTTCATTTTGCACTTGAATTTTATTTTCAATATTTTTTATATGTTTTTATTTCTATGTATATCATATGGCAGACTGCAAACTATTGAGTTCAAATAAATACCAAATGTTCTAAAATACCATATATACTGTTTTTATTCTTCAATCAGTTAATTTAAGCATCTTTGATATTTAAGCTGTTATAGAACGTAATACCCTTATAGAACATAAAAAATAACTTCAGTTACTTTGCTGAGTAACTGAGTTACTTTTACAATGTGGTAACTGAGTTACTAACTCAATTACTTTTTGGGAGAAGTAATTTGTAACTGTAACTAATTACTTTTTTGAAGTAAGATGACCAACACTGCCTGCGACTAACTGACCATTGTCCAGGGTGTACCTTGCCTAAGGCCCAAAGATGCTGGGGTAGGCTTCAGTCACCCACGACCCCTAACGGGACAAGGTCACGTAGAAAATGAATGAATGAATGTTTGCAATTTATTATTTCTACTTTTAATTTCTTCTTACATATTTCCTTTTCTACTCTTCTTCGTTTTCAAATTCCTACTGTCATTTCAACGCAGAAATGATCATCTGTTTCACGCAAAAGGCGACGCAACCATAATAATCTGCATGTTGTATCACTGTCAATAACTGCCCCTTCTACTTTCCCAATAGGCTTGTGGAACTGCCAGTCTGCTGTGAACAGAGCTGATTTCATTACAGCTTTTGTTCAACATTCTGGTCTTTCAGTTGTAGCACTTACAGAAACATGGATCAAACCAGAGGACTCGGCCACTCCCGCCGCCCTCTCCCATAATCACACTTTTCAAGTTCAATACCTTTATTTGTCCCCCAGTGGGGCAATTAGTTTTACAGCATAGGAGCACACAAACTTACAAACACAAATACACATAATATGATAAAAAAAAAGAAAAAACATAATGCACATTCTGATCAAATTCAATAATGTATAAGCTACCTTTCCCTCCTGGCATTTAGGAGAGAGACAGCAGACGGAACAAAGGAGTATTTAAATCTGTTTGTTTTAGCAAGCGGGAGTCTGAGCAGTGAACCTGATGGTAGAAACTGAAACTGTTGATATAAAGGATGAGAACAGTCAGTCAAGATGGAGTTTGCTTTCTTAAACAGCTGTTTTTTGTAAAGATCCTGTAAAGTTTCTTGTGGAAGCCCAATAATTTTACTACTGAAACTAACGACCTTGTTCAGTAAGTTCCTCTCTTTTACCCTCAAGGATTGAAACCAACAAACAGAGGAGAACGTAATAATAGACTCAATAAAAGAACGATAAAACAAAGTCATCAAAGTAGAGTCCACCTGGAATTTAGATAGTTTTCTGAGACAAAAAAGACGCTGCTGGCTTTTCTTATGAATCGAATCAGTATTTTTCTTAAATGTCAACTTGTTATCGAGAAAAGTGCCTAAGTATTTATAACACTCTACCGATTCGACTGTCTGACCATCAATCACTATGTTGTCAGGGGAAGGCTGAACACGTCTAAAATCAATGCACATGTCCTTTGTCTTTAAAACATTTAATGATAAAAGGATTCCTGACACCATTTTAAAAAGTAATCGATCACGAGACCATGCGAAGTTTCAGTGCTATTCAACAGGCTCACTATAACTGTGTCATCCGCAAACTTCAATATATGACGGTTTTCAAAAATGCTACGACAGTCATTTGTGTACAATATGTACAACAAAGGAGAGAGAACGCACCCTTGTGGTGAGCCAGTAGATGTTACATATAGATCAGAAAATTGTCCATTCACTCTGACTCTTTGTGTTCTGCCTGTGAGAAAGTCCAAAATCCAGCCAACAATACTACCTTCCAGACCAAAGTTATCCCTTAGTCTCTGGATTAGTAGATGAGGCTGAATAGTGTTGAAGGCAGATGAAAAATCAACAAACATCAATCTGACATGATTGTTTGGACTGTCAAGGTGCTTGCAGATGTAATTCAACAGAGTTATGGTGGCATCCTGAACCCCTCTCTTGGTCCTGTACGCGAACTGCAGGGGGTCCATCAGGTGTTCAGTAGTTTTCAACAGTTCAGCTTTGATCAGTTTTTCCAGTGACTTCATAACTAATGAGGTTAGGGCTATAGGCCTAAAGTCATTTAATGATTTGGGATGTTTAGATTTACCAACAGGGACTATAATAGACTGTTGGTAAATCTAAACATTTACCAACAGGTAAACTTTCTCCCACTGTGGGACTTTCTCCCACAGTCCTCGCCTCACTGGAAGGGGTGGGGGGACCGGATTACTTATTCCTACCGACTGGAAGTTCAAACAGCTATCACCCTTGTGTGACAACAGCTCCTTCGAGTTCCATGCTGTTACCATCACCCACCCTGTTAAAAGTCATTTTGTAGTTATCTAGGGTCAGCTTGGGGCATTTCTTGGAGGAGTTGGATGCGCTTCTTTCATCCTTCCCTGAGGATGGTACTCCTCTGGTGGTATTAGGAGACTTCAACATCCACCTTGAAAAGCCACAGGCTGCTAACTTCATTAACCTAACTGCATCATTTGACCTCAAGCGGGTTTCCACATCGGCAACCCACAAGTCTGGAAACCAACTAGATCTTATCTACATAAGATACTGCTCCACTCGGCACACTCAGGTCACACCACTGCACACTTCCGATCACTTCTTCATTACTCTCGACCTTGACCTAACTTCTCCAGACACTGCAATTGTTTTACAGCTGGTCACTTTCCGACGCAAACTGCGTACACTCAGTCCTTCCCGCTTTTCCTCTGCTGTCTCTTCTGCACTCCCCTCTTCTGAGGAACTCTCTCTTTTAAACACCAACACTGCCACCGACACTCTGTGCTCCACGCTTACATCCTGCTTGGACAACTTATGCCCTCTTACATCTAGACCAGCCCGTACATCCTCGTCTGCCCCCTGGTTATCCAATGTTCTACGCGAGCACCGCGCCAGCCTCCGGTCAGCTGAGAGAAAATGGCGCAAGTCAAAAGATCCTACTAACCTCTGTATCTACCAGTCTCTACTCTCTACTTTCTCCGCTGATGTCACCTCTGCATAAACTGACTACTACCATTCTAATTAATCAACTAACCTGACTCATGCATTCTCTTTAAAACCTTTTCTGCCCTCCTTTGTCCGCCTGCTCCCCCACCTTCATCGGATTTAACAACTGATGATTTTGCATCTTTCTTTATAAAGTTCTCTGCGCCACCACCTTTCGAGCTCATTCAGACCCCTGATATGTGTTTGCTCTCTATTTTCTCTCCTCTAACTGAAGCAGATGTTTCCAAGGTCATTAGTTCTAACCACCCTACCACCTGCCCGCTGGATCCCATCCCCACACATCTCCTTCAGGCCATCTCTCCATCTGTCGTGCCTGCTCTCACCCACATCATCAACTCATCTCTCTCCACTGGGTCATTCCCCACAGCTTTCAAAGAGGCCCGCATCACACCACTACTGAAGAAACCCACTCTTAACCCTACACTGCTAGAAAACTACAGACCGGTTTTCCTCCTTCCCTTCATTGCCAAAGCTCTGGAGCGAGTTGTGTTTACTCAGCTCTCATCCTTTCTCACACGGAACAACCTCCTGGACCAGAACCAGTCTGGGTTCAAGAGCGGTCATTCCACCGAAACTGCACTGCTCTCAGTCATCGAAGCTCTGAGACTGGCAAAGGCAACATCCAAGTCATCAGTACTCATCTTACTGGATCTGTCTGCTGCTTTTGACACTGTTAATCATCACATCCTCCTGTCCTCTCTCAGGGCGATGGGTGTCTCTGGAAGGGCGTTGCAATGGTTCAAGTCTTACCTCTCGGATAGGTCATTCAGAGTATCCTGGAGAAACGAGGTCTCTGAGTCCCAACATCTCAATACAGGGGTGCCACAGGGCTCAGTGCTTGGACCGCTACTCTTTTCCATATACATGACATCCCTTGGCTCTGTCATTAAGAAGCATGGCTTTTCCTATCACTGCTGCAGATGACACTCAACTCCACCTGTCATTTCAACCTGACGATCCGACGGTCTCAGCTCGCGTCTTGGCATGCCTGAGTGAAAACTTTCTTATCCTTAGCTTTGTGTACTGTGCTGGGTTTTAACTGACTAGTTTTTGGTGCACTTATACGTTTTGTTCCTTGTGTTGTTAAAATTGCTTCCATTGTTTTCGTCACTTGTGAGTCTCTTTGTCTGCTAAATGACTAAATGTAACAGTCGATGTTGTGGTGTGCTGCCATCTTGAGAGCCCCCTTGGATGAAAACACAAAGGCAGAATGAAGAATGTTTAAGATTAAGGCTTCATAGCACCAGTATCCTGAAGTACAGTGGATGTATTGAATAATTTTAGAGAAAACTGCACTAAATTTGGCTGAACTATAAAAGGTTTGTGGTAAAATGAAGAGCCATTTAAAGTGGCCACATCTTAACAAGGCTCAAAACACCTTTCACTGAAAGAGGCAATGAACAACTGAATACACAAGTATCTGTGCATTTGGATTGTTTAGTTTGAGAGCATTTGTGTTTTCATTTTATATTTTGAGATACACAGTAAATACATTATATACATTTACAACATGCTTTTTTTAGGCCCGAGCCGGTGATGGCCGGGAGGGCCTATTGTTTTTGCTCGGATTTTTTTTTTTTTTTATCTTTCTTGTCGACCTATGATCCTAAATTTGACCCAGTGAACATGCACGAAAAGTCATTTTTATTGGTCCCAGACTTCAAGCCCGGCGAAAAATTTATGTATTTGAAATCGCCGAAAAATAATTAAGAAAAATGACTCAGTGGCGACCCCTACAAAATCAAAATACATTGGGCCTATGGAAAGTGAAAGTAACTTTTTTCCAACGTAGAAAAATGAAACTTGGTACATCCATAGGACACCTCAGGGCAAACAGAAAAGTCAATGACAGTCACACCTAAACTTAACAGGAAGTCCGCCATGTGGGGTGAAACGCGCCACTAAAATCGCACTTGCGCAGAAAGATGCAAATCATTGTGTTTTAATCTAAATGGCCCCAAATTTGGTGAGTATCATCTAGACACGTGTGCCAACCAAAGTTGTCACTTTGTTGTTGATATCTTATCGGGTATGGGTGTGGCAAGCCTGTAACGAGGTGGCCATTTTTGTGAAAATAAAACGTCTCTTAACTCTCAAACGCCTTCTCGGATCGAGTTGGACCCAAAAAGGCGTTTGTGCACATTCATGACCTGAACACAAAAATATGTAAATAAAAGGGTTATCTTTAGAAATGGCTCTCCAGCGCCCCCTACAAACTTATAATGGGACCCAAGAATTTAGTTTCTTATAGAGACATATAATTTGGTACACACATCTCTTATGTCATGACGAGCATAAAAGCCAATGACAACCACCCCCTATCTATAAATGTGTTGCCATAGCAACGTCCCAAATATGTCGAAAAAAGTCAATGGGAAGTGAAAATTTTAGTTTGTTGTAGGCAAATGACACTTGGTACACACATCCACCATGGGCTTATGAACAAAAAAGCCAATGGGGACCACACCCTATCACACACGGGAAGGCGGCCATTTTGAATTGAAAATGTGAACCGACTTAAAATACACCTCTTTTTTAAAAGTACACAGACAATAGCTGCTTCATTCCACAGACACCAAACTTGGGCAAAATGAGCTAAACACGTGTGTAAAATAGACAAGTGTTTTTCTAGACTTTTTTGCTCGAGTTATATTTTTTTTTATTATAATTCGGTATATATTTTTTTATCATATTTTTTCTGAAAAATGATTTTCAATTTGACCCAGTAAATGTGCAACTAAAAGTCATTTTTATTGGTCCCAGACTTCAAGCCCAGCAAAAATGTATGTATTTGAAGTCCCCGAAAAAAAAATATGAAAAATGACTCAGTGTCAAAATAATTGGTTCTATGGAAAATGAAAGTACATTTTTCCAATGTAGAAATACAAAACTTGGTACATCCATAGGACACCTTAGGGCAAACAGAAAAGTTTATTACAGCTATACCGTAAACTCAACAGGAAATCTACTATGTTGGGTGGAATACATGACCACCTAAATCGTACACTTTGTGCTAAAGGGTTTTCATCTAAACAGCTCCAAATTTGCTTTAAAGCACGACATGCAATCCTCCGAATATATGTGTCCCCGCGGTCTCAAGGGAGGCGAGGGCCTTTATCGCCGCTTGCGGCTTTAATTTGTTTTTTTTTTTTTTTGTTGCAAAATGTGAGTTGGACACATTTAGTAAAATTTCAGCGTTAAGTTATGAGAATAACTGTTAGAAACATGAGTAGAAGATTATCACAGAGGACTGGGTTAAAGAATATTCAAAAATCCACTAGAGACTGCTCTGAGGAGGACAGGGAGGGTTTAAACCTGTGAGTCTTTAAAGTTTTAGCACAAACGCTCCAACAACATGTGTGTTCTCTTTTCTCAGGGTCAGAGATGTCTTCACTCAGATCTGACAAGTGCTCCATCTGTCTGCAGCAGTTCACTGAGCCAGTCTCCACTCCATGTGGACACAACTTCTGCAAAACATGCATCACTCAGCACTGGGCCCAGAGCGCCCCCTATTGGTGTCCTCTATGTAATGAGATTTATCACATAAAACCAGCGTTAAAGGTTAATACATTATTCTCAGAGATACTCTCTGAACGCAGACAGAGAGCAAGGAGGAACTCGATGGACATAGTGGTTAAATCTGGAGAAGTGTCCTGTGACGTCTGCACTGAGCCCAAACTGAAGGCATTCAAGTCCTGCCTGGTTTGTTTGGCCTCGTTCTGTGATACTGGAAGAACCTGGAGCTCTTCTGTCGCACCAACCACACTGTGTCTGTTCGGGCTGTCTCCTTCTAGAGCACAAGAACCATGAGTTTGTTTCTCTGAAGGAAGGGTCTGACCAAAGGAAGTCCTCTCTGCAGCAGACTCAGGCTGAGACCCAACAGATGGTGGATCAGAGACGACTGAAGATCCAGGAGATCCAGCGCTCGGTGGAGGTCAGTGAGAAAGCTGCAGACAGAGAGAAGGCTGCAGGGTTCAAGGCCTTTACTGATCTGATGCTGGAGAAGTCTTTCACTGAAAAATGTAGATATATTGTAAAGAAACTGGCTGCAACGGTTAAACTATGGACAGCTCAACAGTATTCTGTGGACGTGACTTTAGAACCAGACACAGCTCATCCTCGTCATTGTTGTCTAAAGATCTGAAACAGGTCCATCACAGTGATGTGGAGAAGGATGTCCCAGACAAACCTCAGAGGTTTTTACCTTGTGCATGTGTTTTAGGAAAACAGAGTTTCTCTTCAGACAGGTTTTACTTCGAAGTTCAGGTCAAAGGAAAGACTGAGTGGGATTTAGGAGTGGCCCAAGAATCCATTAACAGAAAGGAAGAAATCACTCTGAGTCTTTAGAACGGGTTCTGGAGCATTTGTTTGAGAAACACAGATCAGTACACAGCTTGTGCTGTCCGTCTGTCCCTGAAGTGTGCTCCTCAGAAGGTCTTGTCTCCTTTTATGATGTAGATACTGCAGAACTCATCCACTCCTTCACTGACTGCAGCTTCAGTGACAAACTCTTTCCATTCTTCAGTCCGAGTCTTAATAAAGGAGGAACAAACTCTGCAAACTAACAAACTCTCTAACAAACTATTTAGTTTTACTCAGTTTTATTCAGTTTTACTCAGTTTTACTTAGTTTTATTGAGTTTTAATTGGTTTCACACAGTTTTATTTAGTTTTTTCAGTTTTATTTAGTTTTACATCAGTTTTAATGATTTTCTTTTCAGATTTACTCAGTTATTTTCAGTTTTACTCAGTTTTAGTCTGACAGTTTTCACCAACACTCTGCTCTTGACAAGTTGGAGTTCTATTTTTTGAGCAGCTCAACAAAATCTACTGAGCTACAGCCATAAACACAGGAAATAGGCACCAAATAAACTTCTGCTAGACTATAAAAATAAAGGCGTACAAAAAAAACACAGCACTGATGTAAACATGGCTTGTTGCAGCAGGACTTCAGTTGCACCAGAAGTTACTCTTGAGGAGGACAAATGTAATTAAACACCAAACACACATTTAACAGGAACAATGTAAAGAAGGAGAAGCATGGGGCTTTGGGTTCAGACGATGAGGACGCTCTGTTATAGTTCTCGAGTGAATTCAAGGTGAAATATTTCAGCTCCACAATCTCAGAAGAGAAAACCTGGGATGTAATTTGTCGAAGCCCTGTAGGGCTGTGTAAAGTGATAAAGCAACGCAGGACAATAACATTGTTTTATTAAAATAAATGTGGCTCATCGTTTGTCCTATAACAAGAGGTTTGTTGGTTTGATTCTCGCTCTCTTCAGTTTTGTTGTGTCCTTGGGCCATGCTGCTGCGATCGACGAGGCCAGTAGTTCTGCTGAAACAATACACACCGTCGACCTGAACGTTTCTCTAATATTTACCATTGACCTCCTTCAAATGAGTTTCAGCTCAGCATCGAGCTCGAGTGGGCCTCGGTTATAAAAGTACACACTTGTAAATATGTTTTGTTTTTGAATGTTTTGAGTTTGTGTCGAGAAGTTAATCTGCAGTTATCATAAATCAGAAGACAGCCCAAACTGCCACAGACGGTTTTCTATCAGACACATAAAAAACAGATATATATCCATTTTATAAAGCAGCTGTGACAAAAGGACCCACATTTACTTTAATTCTTTTCTTACACCAGAGGACATTTCTGAATGTATTTTTGTATTTTGTTTTATTGGTGTAAAATCGAGGCTAATGTTTGTTGAAAACTGTTCATAAAGTAAACGTGGTCATGTGACACCTGTTCTTGTCATGACTTTAGAAACTGTTTGATATAGGTTTTTATTGTTTTTAGTTTTGTTTTTTTCCTCTCATTACTGGTTCTTTTTATGGTGGTTTGAAAAAAAAATCAATAAAAATGATTTTGATTTAAAAATATGTAAGCACTTGTAGTAACTTAATGAAAAAAAAGAAACAGAAGTAAGTCTTGGTGTTGTATTAATGGTTAATGAGACGCTGTGGACAGGACTCGAACTCTCCTTCTTTGAGCAGCAACAGGCTCTCAATAAAAGACTGGTGTTAATGCAACGGGTCTAAAATCCTGCAGTTGCTTTGGCACGTTATTATTTTTACAGGAAATAGAAGTTTTCCATGATGTAGGATTTAGTTTGTGTCAAAATTTTTGAAAAATGTAAAGTTGGTCAGCGCAGAATCTTAATGTACGCCACAAATCCTTTCTGATGTTGACTCGTCTCATTAGGGCTGACTGACAACACTAGAGTCAGAGGACAGGCTTTCTTTAAGAAGAACAGAAATGAAAGTGGTTAAACGTATTTGGGAGGGCTTCATCTTTAATTATTTTCTGTCAGTGTCATTGTTGTTATTACACAGGTTCTAAAGACAGCCCAGTCTGTACAACTTTAACAGGTTTAAAGTGTGGCTCATATCTTCCACAGACAGTGTAGACGTGGGCAGAAGAAAGAGAGAGTCTTGATAAGACGTTCTAAAAGCTCCAGGCACAGATCCACAAGTCGACAGTAGAACCTCTCACTGCAGCTGTTCATGTGTTTTCAGAAAGATTCAAATGTCCTAAAATGATTTCTGAGATGAGTCGAGTGGCTGCAGACGTTGTCCGAGGCTGGATGTAGACCCACGTAAAGAACAGCTGGGGGCCAGGTCCTTGTCCTTGTTCCAGTTTAAATAAATGTTACCAATAAATCAAAAGGATCAAATGTAGTTACAGATACAGCCACAAACACAGATTAAATAATAGTTTTTGTCATTTTAGAGATGTTTATTTAAGAACAAACACTCAAATAAAAACAGTGCATCTCTGTTGAACCAATATTTAACGAGACACAGAGCTGTTCTGGATCCAGAGGTTCATTCATAAATACATTTACACTCGACACAAACACAAACAATAATCAATAAATAAATCATTCACATTTGGCCAAAGCCACAGTTTTCAGCAGGAAAAAATAAATATTATTGAGTTGATAATAAGTACACATTATTAAAGTGTATTAAGCATTAATGTGTCACTAATGGATTTGTCGACGCTGAAGGAGCTTTTAGAAATTAACAACATTAATAACTGTTTCTATTAAAGGTTCTGTAAAAGACTAAAGCTCAACAGTAATAACTGTAGCTCTTATAAAGTGTGAGCTCTGATCCTTTACACAACAACAAAGAGTGGCTCGTGTTAAAATAAATCAGACATAATTCATAAAACACACACAGCTCCAGGCTTTTACAGTTTTTTCTCAAAAGCTTCGACTCATTTTTTTAAACCTTTGTCTGAAACTAAAAGGTTCATTGGTTTATTAAAACAGTTTTTATTGAGTTTAGAAAATGTAAAGACACAGATTATGGATAAAAGAAGGACAGAGGTGTTTGAAAAGTGTCAGAAACCTCTTGAAGCGGTTTCTCTGAGCCTTTAACAGACAAACTCATTCACATTTCTAAAAGGGTTTTACTTTAAGACATGTTTCGCACACATGTCAAAGTAAACATTTAAAAACTGTCAAAAAAAAATTCAACTACTTCAAATTCTTTTGTCTGTGCTTTTATTTTGGTGGAAGTAATGGAGTGATTCCACCAATCACAGCTCGGAGAAAAGTGAGATGAAAAGGTGCATAAACAGACTTCACAAAGGCTGTGCTCTTATACTCTCCACCTCCAGGGGGCGTAAGCACACACAAAAATCTGCTTTACTGCTGAGGATGAGGTTGTATTTTGAGACATTGTACATTGAGATTTAATTGAGATTAACTGAGTTTTTTTTGGAGAGAATTGTTCCGACTCCAAACTGTTCCTAGATTTAAAAACGAAGACAAAGTGAAGGAGAAAAAACTGTGTGAGCCTTGGTTTTCTACAAACACACTTGGTCTGTCCAGCCGCTCAGACTCAGCTTTAGTCTGCTCTCTGTGGATTTGAACAGAACAGAATAAAGCCCCATCAGAGAAAACGCAGCTGCACAGACCTGACTCGCTCAGATAAACCCAGGTCAGGGGTTGGGGTCAGTTGAAGGCCTCCTTGTTGATCCACATGAGCGTCCTGGTCTCGTTGGGTTTACACTCGTAGTCGATGCTGCTGAACTTGTTTCCAAACTGACAGTGCTCTCGTTTGTAGTAGTTGTAGTATTTGGCCTGCCACACCGTCTCGAACGAGCCCGCTTTCTCAAACTGAGGACACAACAGGGTTTAGGAAGGTTTAGGTCCAGGTCAGGTCAGGTTCTGTCAGGTCCAGGTCAGGTTCTGTCAGGTCCAGGTCAGGACAGGTTCTGTCAGGTCCAGGTCAGGTTCTGTCAGGTTTTCAGGGCCGTACCTCGATGCTGACTTGCACCGGCTGCCGGTCTCCGCTCTTCGTGTGAGGGACGCCCTCGGTCTCGTACTTTCCGTGATAAACCACCATCTGCTCGTCCCGGGACTGTTCCTCCAGAGGGAACACCACGCCCCCGATGTTCATGGTCCTGCAGCAGGACAGGGGATAGGAGTCAGGAGACACGGGACAGGTCAGGTCTGGGCTAAAGTCCTCTCAGAACAGAATAAAGACAAATTAAAGAGGTTTAGTCCAAATGACTTAGAGGAACCCTGACTAAGCCCTGGGCTTGTGTCTGACCTGCCCCCAAAAGTATCAGCTCAAGGGTCACAGAGGGTCACTCACGTTAAAATAAGACTCAAATGAAACCCATAATCTAAAGTTAAAATAAAGAAATGAAATGTGTCCTGACCCTTGACAGAACCTGAGTCCTGTTTCTCTGTCCTGTCTCTGTCCCGTCTCGCTGTCCTGTCTCTGTCCTGTCTCTGTCCTGTCTCTTTGTCTCTGTCCCGTCTCGCTGTCCTGTCTCTGTCCTGTTTTTGTCTCTGTCCTGCCTCGCTGTCCTGTCTCTGTCCTGTTTTTGTCTCTGTCCCGTCTTGCTGTCCTGTCTCTGTCCTGTTTTTGACTCTGTCCCGTCTTGCTGTCCTGTCTCTGTCCTGTTTTTGTCTCTGTCCTGTCTCGCTGTCCTGTCTCTGTCCTGTTGATCTCTGTCTGTTTTATCACGTCTCTGTCCCACTGTCCTGTTCTTGACTCTGTCCTGTATCCATGTCTTCCTGTCACACTGAGGCCCGTTTCTGCACCAGACCAGCCCTTTCATCCACACTTTTACTCCTTTAACCGCGTTACAGCTCAACATTTCTTCACTATAGCCTGTGTGGAGTCGCTGAGACTCAGAGAGGTTTAATGTTTATCCAAATATTTTTTGTTTATCATTCTTTTAAAAGCGATAAACGCGGAAAACAGCGCTATTCTCGATTAAAACCACTCGTATTCTTCAAACAGACATTCACAGGTTTAAACACGATAAAAGCCGGTGTTATCGTGTTTTATCGTGTGTTTCTTACGTGGCCTGGACGCAGCCCGGCTTCAGAACCACCTCCACCTTGTACTTTGACCCCGTCAGGAGTTTGATGGTCCGGCCCTGTCCGAACCGGGTCCCGTCCACTTTGAAGAACACGGGCCCTTCGTTCGGCTGCAGCCGGAGCGCGATGGAGATGTCGATAATCGGGGGCACACCGTCGCCTTCCATCGTCCTGCTCCCGGTCCTGGTCCCGGTCCTGGGTCTAAGTCAGTCCTCACTACGTCCTGTGTCTGGGTCTAGTCCTGGCCTGGTCTTGTTCTGCAGCGGCTGGAAGATGCTGAGGTGACGTGAAGCTATCGCTTTACAGAGACCCACTTCCGCCTTTCACAATAAAACCGGAACTTGTAAAACTCATTTCTTTTTGACAAAAAGACACATGTCTTGGTTTAGTCCTGGTTTAGTCCTGGTTTAGTCCTGGTTTGGTCCTGGTTTAGACCTGGTTTGGTCCTGGTTTAGACCTGGTTTAGTCCTGGTTTAGTCCTGGTTTAGTTCTGGTTTAGACCTGGTTTAGTCCTGGTTTAGTCCTGGTTCAGACCTGGTTTAGTCCTGGTTTAGTTCTGGTTTAGACCTGGTTTAGACCTGGTTTAGTCCTGGTTTAGTCCTGGTTCAGACCTGGTTTAGTCCTGGTTTAGACCTGGTTTAGTCCTGGTTTAGTCCTGGTTTAGTTCTGGTTTAGACCTGGTTTGGTCCTGGTTTAGACCTGGTTTAGACCTGGTTTGGTCCTGGTTTAGACCTGGTTTAGACCTGGTTTAGTCCTGGTTTAGTCCTGGTTTAGTCCTGGTTTAGTCCTGGTTTAGACCTGGTTTGGTCCTGGTTTAGACCTGGTTTAGTCCTGGTTTAGTCCTGGTTTAGTTCTGGTTTAGACCTGGTTTAGTCCTGGTTTAGTCCTGGTTTAGTCCTGGTTCAGACCTGGTTTAGTCCTGGTTTAGACCTGGTTTAGTCCTGGTTTAGTCCTGGTTTAGTCCTGGGTTAGACCTGGTTTAGTCCTGGTTTAGTTCTGGTTTAGACCTGGTTTAGTCCTGGTTTAGTCCTGGTTTAGACCTGGTTTAGTCCTGGTTTAGTCCTGGTTTAGTCCTGGTTTAGTTCTGGTTTAGTCCTGGTTTAGTCCTGGTTTAGTCCTGGGTTAGACCTGGTTTAGTCCTGGTTTAGTTCTGGTTTAGACCTGGTTTAGTCCTGGTTTAGTCCTGGTTTAGACCTGGTTTAGTCCTGGTTTAGTCCTGGTTTAGTCCTGGTTTAGACCTGGTTTAGACCTGGTTTAGTCCTGGTTTAGTCCTGGTTTAGTCCTGGTTTAGACCTGGTTTAGACCTGGTTTAGTTCTGGTTTAGTTCTGGTTTAGACCTGGTTTAGTCCTGGTTTAGTCCTGGTTCAGACCTGGTTTAGTCCTGGTTTAGTCCTGGTTTAGACCTGGTTTAGACCTGGTTTAGTCCTGGTTTAGTCCTGGTTCAGACCTGGTTTAGTCCTGGTTTAGACCTGGTTTAGTCCTGGTTTAGTCCTGGTTTAGTCCTGGTTTAGTCCTGGTTCAGACCTGGTTTAGTCCTGGTTTAGACCTGGTTTAGTCCTGGTTTAGTTCTGGTTTAGACCTGGTTTAGTCCTGGTTTAGTCCTGGTTTAGTCCTGGTTTAGACCTGGTTTAGTCCTGGTTTAGACCTGGTTTAGTCCTGGTTTAGTCCTGGTTTAGTCCTGGTTTAGACCTGGTCTGATACAGACTGGAGCTTGTTGTGTATATATTAATTATAAATGTTTATTTTCTGATATTTCTTTATTGTTTATATAAAATAATAAAAGCATTATTTACAGCAGTGTTTAATTTAAACACATTTAAATAAAAGGTGCAGAGTATTGTTGTTACATCAGAGAAGTGCTGCTTTTCATCAGTCCTGGTCCAGCTCTGGTCCAGCTCAGTCCTGGTCCAGCTCGGTCCTGGTCCAGCTCGGTCCTGGTCCCGGGTCAGCGGTCCAGCTCGGCCTCCAGGATCTCGCCCCAGGCCTCGGCGTCAAAAGGCACCATCCTGACGTCTCGCAGCTCATTGGCCGATTGGACGCAGCTGAAGCGGCCTCTGAGCCAATCACGTTTGAGACGACTGCGGGCGTAGTTTTTCACCAGCGTCACCTGAAAACAACAAGACAGGTGTTTCAGAGTCACCTGAGCCCAGCACCAGAAAAATCCGGAGTATATTTCAGAACCACATCAGTCGCTTTGGTTTCTCTTTAGGATCAGGTCCTCAAATATAAAACTATTTAAACAGGGTTAAATATCTGACCCCGCTCTGACCCTGGAGCTCACCTTCCAGGAAAGACCGTGGCCCCGGTCCCGCTCCACCTCCCTGTGGCACTGGACCCTCAGCAGCAGACACTGGCCCCTCCACAGACTCTCACTGTCCTCGATGATGCGGTGCCAGCGTCGACACGTCTGCGCAGCGCTGCACAGACTCCGGGCGTCCAGCTGCAGGAAGATCTGCTCACTCATCTCAGAGGGGAGGGTGCCCGAGAAGTCACAGGGTCCTTCTGAGGGGCCATGTGTGGCACCGAGGGGCCCACAACGGCAGGAGGGGTGGGAGCCAATGTCTGGACTGAGAGAGAGAGACAGAAGTCACAGGGGCCTTTAGTGGGGTCCAGAGGAGAGCAGTTACTCTGGTTTTCAGTTCTGTGACCCTCTGAGCAGTGACCCTCTGAGCAGTGACCCTCTGAACAGTGTCCCTCTGAACAGTGTCCCTCTGAACAGTGACCCTCTGAACAGTGTCCCTCTGAGCAGTGTCCCTCTGAACAGTGTCCCTCTGAACAGTGACCCTCTGAACAGTGTCCCTCTGAACAGTGACCCTCTGAGCAGTGTCCCTCTGAACAGTGACCCTCTGAACAGTGTCCCTCTGAGCAGTGTCCGGTTGAACAGTGACCCTCTGGGGGGTCTTGGGGCCCCTGGACTTGTTGCTGCATCGTGGCCCTGCTCCAGATACAGACCTGTGACAAACATGAGACGTAAGAGACAGGTTGTAGTTAAATTACCCTGAAACTCCGAGGGTCTTACACAGAGCCTTTCCTGACTCTGCCCTCTGTGTTTATCTGGGCTTGGGACCGGCACAAACATTACATCAAACTAAAGTCTAGAGCTTAGCGTCAGACCCACAGTTATTTCTGCCACGTTAAACGTCACGTAAACACATTTATGTTTCTCTTTGTTTGAACTGAACTCTCTCCTCATCAAAATCCTTAAATAATAAAGTCCAGTCAGTTTTTACAGACACTTATTACAATCTGCTGAAATAAAACAGTACAAAGTAAAATAAAGCTTCTAAACGTGTGCAGCTGTGATTTCTGTACAGCATAATAAAGAATAATACAGAATAATACAGAATAATATCCAGAAACACGTGCACATCTGCTGAACACTCAGTGACTGACCTAAAGTCTGTAAAATGTAAATGTTTAAAACAGGATCTGTAAAAACTGTGGGTTATAACTTCATGTTGTCGTTCCATTCATAAAAACTGAGAGACTGAATGTAACCAAAATAAATAAATGAGATGAACTAGGACCTGGGTCATACCGCATTATTAAATACATACAGCCTAACGTTATTCAAATACAGAAGGTATTTACGACACTGTCATAAGTCCTTCTCGTTCAGCTCAGCTGCTGCAGAAACAACTGTGAGAACATGTCACAGACTACTCTCAGATAAAAGTCTAGTTTCACTGGACCCTGGACCAGAACACACATGAATCCTGTAAAACACAGTTTACTTTGAGGTGTTTAAACGCACGCAGTGTGTTCTCTGCAAGTGTACGAGTGAAATATAGCTTTTCTGTAAAGATCCTGATTTGATAACTTCAGAGTGGTTTAGTTCGGGGTCGTTTTGTTTAGTTGAAGCTTTATTAAATCTCCCGTTTGTTTCACTACAGCGGTGCTCCGCCCTAAACACGGTCTGGTCTGTTTCTCGGTTATAAAGCCATTATTTTGTGAACGTGTCAGTGTTAAAGCTCAGCGTGGGCCCTGTTCTTCAGAACGAGCAAGTCTGTGAGAGAAAAGCCCAGTAATAATCCCGTTATTGTGTGTTTCTTACCGTCAGCGGCGCTGACAGCTCGGACCCTTTAAACGGCTGTTTGCAAACGCTGCAGACGTCAGCGCGTTCGGGAGCATCTGCGCATGCGTGCAGAAATCAAACAATACAAACGGAATGACGTTGGAAAGGTAATAAATAAAATAAAAGGCATTGATATTAATGCACAACAATAACAAAGACGGTGAACTGAGCGTGTTAAGGACGTTATTAATTTGTTTAATACTAAACTAAATAAATTAAACGGAAGTGGCGGGGGTGGCTGACTGCGCATGCTCAGTGTAACCCGGATGTTTTGAACGGCGCGGCTGCAGCGTTGTTTATGTTTATGAATAATTTCCGTCTCTTTTTCTGAATAAATCAGTTTAGAAAAATCAAACAACTTATTTTAACTTTCACAGTTTTCTGCAAAAGGTAAGAAGAATTAGTTTGAAGTTAACAGCTATCTTTTAAATAAAACCGGAAGTTTAGCCTTTTAGTTTTTCTTCTGAACGAACAGTAGTTGCTTTGTTAAAGTTTAACACTAAACCCCTGCTTCGGTTTAAGTTCTGCTTTAACTATCTTCTTTAAAAACTTGGTGAAATGAATGATAAACGCTACACAGTCCTTGACCTTTCAAAGGCAAAGGTCAGGTCACTAAAGGTCCAATTTACCTTTATGTATTTTGTACTTTTATTATTTTTATGTGCCAGTTCTGGTCTAGACCTGGTTCAGTCCTGACTGTTCGGTCCCAGGGGACACAGGAGGGTCCTGCTGTAGACTCACCCGGACCCTAATGTCAGACTTTGAGCTGCATCCGGTGTCTGGAGGAGCCCCGGTCGTAGTTCCTCCAGGGCTCACTGTACTGGGCCGAGGTCCACTGCTGGGGGTGAGTCCTGCTCAGATCTGGTTTAGAGCTGGTTTACTTCTGTTTTTTTACTGGTTTAGACCTGGTTTAGACCTATTTTTCTCTGGTCTCTTTCAGATCGGTGATAAGAAGGTCTCCAGAAACCATGCTCTGTTGGAAAACTCTGAGGGATGTCTGCGGCTCAAACCTGTGAGTCCTTAACTTATTATTTTAAAAGTGTTTATTTTCTGGATTTGTTTTACCGGATCAGTTCTCTCTCTGGTGATGTCACATGCGTTTTACTGGAGTTATGATATTTGCCCAGACCACTCAGACCTTACCTTATTTATTTATTATTATCCTTTATTTAACCAGGTAAAAACTCATTGAGATTAAAAATCTCTTTTCCAAGAGTGACCTGGCCAAGATGACAGCATACATCATTCCAACCACTTTTCTAAAATGAGGGGGGCTTATGCAATGTTTTGTTTGTGGGATTAGTTTTATGTCAACTCTCTGACACTATGGCTGTGTGTTTCTGGGTCAGATCCACGTGAACCCTTGTTTCCTCCAGTCCTCCTCAGTCGCAGAGCCTCGCCTGCTCCAGAAAGACCAGTGGTGTCCTCTGAAGTCTGGGGACACGCTGTCTCTGTTGCCGGGACAGCTCTGCTTCAGAGTGCTCCACATCGGGGAGGAGCAGGACTTCAGGGAGGAGCAGGACTTCAGGAGGAGCAGGACTTCAGGGAGGAGCAGGACTTCAGGGAGGAGCAGGACTTCAGGAAGGAGCAGGACTTCAGGGAGGAGCAGGACTTCAGGGAGGAGCAGGAAGGAGCAGGACTTCAGGGAGGAGCAGGACTTCAGGGAGGAGGGACAGCCCACTCAAAGGTAAAGAGACACACACAGGAACAGATTTAGACCAGTTCTTTAGAACAAAAGAATCCTGCTAAAGCACAGTTTACAGCACAGTGGGGCTGCCCTCCCGTGGGCTCACCACTCGCAGGAGGGACCAGGTTGGTGAAGAGCTCCTGCCTCAAGTGGAGGAGTTTAAGTATCTTGTATGGCGTCATTTAGCTCTCTTTATTATGAGAGCGCACCCACAATATAAACGAGCACAGGGGAAAAGCTAGAGAGCGCAAAAACAGTAACTGAGAGCTCAGAAATTATATTGTGGCGAGAAAAGCTGTTATCACGAGTGTATAAAATTTAATTTAGCACTCATTTTGAAGTCACATCATTGTTTACAACTGCTAGCTCTCGATGTCAACTTTGCTGAACTCTCACTTCTGCTTCTGAGCGCTCTCTCTTTGAACATTCTGGACGCCTTCCTTTGGGAGGTGTTCCAGGCGCGTCCCACTGGCAGAAGGCCTCGGGGACGACCCAAGACACGAGAAAGACTATGTCTTTCGGCTGGCCTGTTCCCCCGGAAAAGCTGGAGGAAGTGTCATGGGGAGAGGGAAGTCTGGGTGTCTTTGCTTAGACTGCTGCCCCCTGCGACCTGGCCCCGGTTAAGCAGAAGAGGATGGATGGATGGCACAGTGTCCTCCTCTGTCACTGGCCACTGGTTCACTGCATATTCTCCAATGTTCCTTTTGGACAAACTAGTTTTTAAATTGGTTTGTGTTATAATCATTTTTAATTTCATATTTGGTTATATTGTTTATAGTTACTGGGTGCTCATAGTTCTCTTTAGGTCATGTCAAATCTGTTTATGTCATGTCCTTCAAGCTAATCCAAGCAGGAACTAGACATGACTGGACATAGTCATAACTTGCCACGGGAGGACTTCTGCAGCTGGAGCTTGTGCCTTGAGGAGTGTGTGTGAAAGATACGCCTCCTACAGCTTTCACAGCAGTGATATAAAATCGAATGTTTTGTTTACTTCCCCAAACAAACCTCAGCCTGTACCACTTGTGACGTTGTTTTGTGCTTTGCTTCATTCTTGAATTAAACCTAGCCATTGCTTTTTAAATTATACTCTGTCTACGTGTCTCTCTGGATAATATAAGGATAAAGAATTCTTATGTTTAAGTCATGTCTAGTATACATTTTAACTGTCTATCCCTAACTCCCCCGGTTCATCTAACCTCAGACCTTACAGAGCTTCTATTTGGAGACTTTGTTTCAATCCAATAAACGCTTTATTCTGTGTCTACTGCCTGTTCTCGTTAGAGCCTGGGGTCTGTGTCCAGGGAAATAAATGTGTGTCAGCCCTGTGTGTAACCCATAGATGTCTGGAGCAAAGTCAACACAATGATCTTGTGTGTGACTCTCTTAATGTCGCTCAATATCATCAGGAGTGATCCATCTCTGCATCAAACACAGCTTTGATCTGCGTCAAGAGTTTTATTAAAGGCCTCTCAGAACAAAGTCTCTCTGTCTTTATCTGAGAAACATGGAATAAACATGAGTCTGAGATGGAAAAACATTGAATGTATGTTGTAATTAGTAAAATAAGGAAACACTGACCACCTTCACTGAAAGGTCATGAGGTCTGAGCAGGTCAGTTTTCTCTTACGAGACTAAAGCCATCTTTAAAAGAAGAGACTGACTTTTAATATGGTTTCCTGGTTTGGCCTTAATTAAAACTTTCCAAAAAAGTCCAAATAAGTACAACACTTATAGTGTAGTGGACGTACACAAACTGAAACAAGCAGTACTCTGTCCTTCACTTCCAGGTCTAAACCAGGTCTAAACCAGGTCTAAACGGGACTAAACCAGGAGTAAACCAGGTCTAAACGGGACTAAACCATGTCTAAACCAGGTCTAAACCGGGTCTAAACCAGGTCTAAACGGGACTAAACCAGGTCTAAACCAGGTCTAAACGGGACTAAACCAGGTCTAAACCGGGTCTAAACCAGGTCTAAACCGGGTCTAAACCAGGTCTAAACCGGGTCTAAACCAGGTCTAAACCGGGTCTAAACCAGGACTTAACAGGTCTACAGCAGTGAGCTGGGCGTCTTTAGTTGTGTCTTAGAGAGCAGAGAGTGGGAGGATAAAAGCAGGTGAATATTTATATTTATTCACGTCTAATCCTTTAATCTTCAAACAAACCTCAGTCAAAGGCTTCTTTCTGAAGCTCTTGTTATTGCTTTAATTAAACTCCACCGTTTCTTCCCTTTTTCCCAGAAACAGTCTGGTTTTTGAAGAAAAGGAGGAGGTTCCCAATGTTTCCGCCAAATTTGTACAATCCTCTCCTATTGGTCCGGATGAGACACAGACCCCGCCCACAGGGAAAATGGACAAATCAAACGCAGAGGAGGTAAAAGGAAGCTGGGATATGATTTATTACTTAGTGTTTTATTTTACTGCCTTTTTAAAAACATTACACAAAAAATATATAATATACATGAGGCAAATATATTGTGCTCATCAAAAGAAAAAAGAACTTTATGCACGACTCAATAATTATGTAATAAATTAGATAATGTTTTTTTTAGAGACAACCAAGTCAGGTTTAGGTTTTGAACAAAGGCTGTTAAATCCCAGACACTTGAACGCAGCATCAGTCTGAGCCAAGGCTGGGGTTGATTAGGTCTCTGTGTGTTTTCTCCCAGGACCAGGTCCAGAGCCAGGTCCAGAGCCAGGTCCAGAGCAGTCCCAGTTCCCGGAGAAGAGTGCTGCCGTCCTGGATGATGGCTGCTGCTCAGGCCTCAGGCTCCAGCTCCAGCTCCAGTCCCAGAGGTAACACCAACAGACCTGGTTTAAACCTGGTTTAGACCTGGTTTAGACCTGGTTTAGTCCTGGTTTAGTCCTGGTTTAGTCCTGGTTTGGACCTGTTTGTTGTCTGCAGCTGTCAAGAGACCCAAGACATCAGCATCAGGCTCTAGACAGACCACGCCCCCTGTAATGTCAACAGCAACAGAAGCACCGCCCCCTGCGTTGTCATCCTCAGAGGGGTTAGGGCTTAGTGAAGAGGAGGAGGAGCAGAGGCCGAAGAAGAGGAGGATGAACGGCTCCAAAATTTCAGCTGTAAGTAAAT
The DNA here is from genome assembly GCA_024416835.2 of Perccottus glenii. Taxonomy (NCBI): domain Eukaryota; kingdom Metazoa; phylum Chordata; class Actinopteri; order Gobiiformes; family Odontobutidae; genus Perccottus; species Perccottus glenii. Next base: position 35,206,345 of record CM044549.2, read on the forward strand.
GTTCTGTTCTGTTTGGCTCAGGTCTAAAGGCTCTGTATTTATTGGCTGACAGGGTTAAATTTAAATACCACAGTTAATATTAATGACGTAATAAATTAGATAATGTTTTTTTAGAGACAACCAAGTCAGATTTAGGTTTTGAACAAAGGCTGTTAAATCCCAGACACTTGAACGCAGCATCAGTCTGAGCCAAGGCTGGGGTTGATTAGGTCTCTGTGTGTTTCTCCCAGGACCAGGTCTCAGAGCCAGGTCCAGAGCCAGGTCCAGAGTCCAGGTCCAGAGTCAGTCTCAGCAGTGAATGACAGTTCCAACAAACAAAGAGGCTGCTGCTCAGGCCTCAGGCTCCAGCTCCAGCTCCAGTCCCAGAGGTAACACCAACAGACCTGGTTTAAACCTGGTTTAGACCTGGTTTAGACCTGGTTTAGTCCTGGTTTAGTCCTGGTTTAGTCCTGGTTTGGACCTGTTTGTTGTCTGCAGCTGTCAAGAGACCCAAGACATCAGCATCAGGCTCTAGACAGACCACGCCCCCTGTAATGTCAACAGCAACAAAAGCACCGCCCCCTGCGTTGTCATCCTCAGAGGGGTTAGGGCTTAGTGAAGAGGAGGAGGAGCAGAGGCCGAAGAAGAGGAGGATGAACGGCTCCAAAATTTCAGCTGTAAGTAAATGTTCTGTTCTGTTTGGCTCAGGTCTAAGGGCTCTGTTCTGATTGGCTGAGGTCTAAAGGCTCTGTTCTTATTGGCTGACAGGGTTAAATTTAAATACCACAGTTAATATTAATGATAGATTTTTTTTTTTTAAGTTTTTGTCTTTCTTTGTTTGTGTCTCAGGCTCCAGCCCCAAGACCTGCTCCAGATCGAAGTCCAGGTCCTATTCTAGATCCAGATCCAGGTCCTGGTCTAGATCCAGTCTCAAGCTCATGTCCAGCCCAAACTCCAAGTCCAGGTCCAGCACCAGTCTCAGCAGTGAATGACAAATCTCCAACAAACAAGAGAATGCCGTGTCCCTACGGCAAAGATTGTTACAGGTAAAACCATGCCTGAACCTGGCCTGAACCAGGTCTAAACCAGGACTAAACCAGAACTTGTGTGGTCCACAGGAAGAACCCGGTCCACTTCCAGGAGAGCAGTCATCCTGGAGACCCGGACTACGAGAACCTTGACCAGGAAGAGTCCGAGGACCGTCCTGAGTGTCCCTACGGCACCGACTGCTACAGGTCTGAGTTCACACTCAGGGGTGAGCGGTGGTGCTTTGACACTTAGTAAAGGCTGATCTTTAATTTTGTTTTTTCAGGAAGAACCCGCTTCACAGAAAAGAGTTCAAACACACAACGAGACCAGGTCAGAGCCGTTTAGACGGACTCTCTCTGAACTCTTCAAGTTTCATCTAAATGTGTTTTTTATTTGTCCTCAGCTCGAAAAACTCAAACGGAGTCAAAGAAACGAGTCGCTGACAAAGACGAGGATGAAGAAGACGAGTACGAGAGCAGCTTCATCGATGACGACTCGGATTATGAGCCTCCTCCGTCCGACAGCGACTGAGCTCATCAGGGACAGGAAGGGAACACCAGCTACTTCCTGTTTACAGACTCTTCAGTAAGACTATTCTAAACAGGCCAAAACAAGGTCTTTTGAACCCTACTGCTTCAGTGGAAAGAAAATGAGCAGTAAGACAAAAAAAAAGCTTCTCATGTCAAGGGTAGTTTGTTGCCTGAATGTGCTAATTCCAAAATAAATATAATGTTCACAAGCCTGATACGATACAGCTCTTAGAACCAAATTACAAAACACTAATCTGTTCAAAACACTACAAACCAAACCTTTCTTTTCTCAGATGAGTCTTTAATAAACTCCTTGTGTCCTTTGTGTCTCCAAAGACCTTGTGTTCTCTGACTTCTTCTTTGATGGAGTGTTTAAGACTTTAACACGTGTTCTTTAAATCTGTCGGAGAGTTGTCAAATGATGTTTTAACCCCGTCATCATGGAAACGCATGTAAACACAACCAGGTCCTCTTCTGAGTAAAAACATGGTCCTGGTCTTGTCCCAGTATCTGCACTACGCCCTGCCTCAAACATCCTGAACCAGGCCAGACAGAAAAAAGAGCTTGATGCCAGCTTTTGAAGCGATTTTTGTTCAACTGTTGCAGGATTTATCAGGAAGTCGACAACAGCAGAAAGACAAGGCTTGCACACAACATTTATATAGTGTTGTTACTGCGGCAACAGGTATATTCGTCTGATTTTCTTTGCTTTAGCTTTTAATGTGTTTTACATATTTTCCATTTTTGGTGATTTTTGTTCATTGCGTTTTGTTGCTTAGGAACAAAAGACCCTTCCATTTGAAACGTCACAGCAAAAGGGATTGTGGACAAAATTGCACTTACACACCTCGGCCTTGCTTGTACTAGTATGTTGCTTGTACTAGTATGTTTCTATGACAGAGGTCCACAGCGCCCCCTACTGTCCTGACAGAGCCCAGTGTCTTTTATGAACCCCTGTCGCCTCAGTATCTGTGGCTCTGGTCGACGTGGTCCGGTTCTCTAGGTGTCTGTGGCTCTGGTCGAAGTGGTTTGGTTCTCTCGGTGTCTGTGGCTCTGGTCGACGTGGTCCGGTTCTCTAGGTGTCTGTGGCTCTGGTCGACGTGGTCCGGTTCTCTCGGTGTCTGTGGCTCTGGTCGAAGTGGTTTGGTTCTCTCGGTGTCTGTGGCTCTGGTCGAAGTGGTTTGGTTCTCTAGGTGTCTGTGGCTCTGGTCGAAGTGGTCCGGTTCTCTCGGTGTCTGTGGCTCTGGTCGAAGTGGTTTGGTTCTCTCGGTGTCTGTGGCTCTGGTCGAAGTGGTTTGGTTCTCTAGGTGTCTGTGGCTCTGGTCGACGTGGTCCGGTTCTCTCGGTGTCTGTGGCTCTGGTCGACGTGGTCCGGTTCTCTCGGTGTCTGTGGCTCTGGTCGACGTGGTCTGGTTCTCTAGGTGTCTGTGGCTCTGGTCGACGTGGTCCGGTTCTCTCGGTGTCTGTGGCTCTGGTTGACATGGTCCAATTCTCCTCGCCGCTGGACCTCCTCCTGATGAATGTTCGAAGTTTGATGGGGAACCGGGCAGCGTTCCTGAGTCTCTCGGAGCTCGGTGTTGGACATTGACGAAGCAGAGCGTGTTGATTATGCCGTTGCTCATGGCCAGGCACTCAATGACGTAGAAAGCCACAAGTGCGTTCCTCTGTCGGGAGATGAACGTGGGGTAGAAGTCCCGTAACAGAGTGAAACCATAATATGGCGCCCAGCACACAACGTAGGCCATGAGGACCAGGACCAGAACCACCACCGTCCTGCGCCGTCTTTGGAGTCTCCGTCGGATCTGCTCTGTCTGGAACCCGGGAACCACCTTTAGACCGAGACAGGCGCAGAGTTTGACTCAGGAAACATGCTTAGATCATTTTAGTGTTTGTTCCAGGACTAAACCACGTCTAATCCTAGTCTAAACCCGGTTTAAGTGGACTGACCTTGGACCACAGTTCTCTGCAGACCTGAGCGTAGCACATTGTCATGCCAGGACCAGAACCACCACCGTCCTGCGCCGTCTTTGGAGTCTCCGTCGGATCTGCTCTGTCTGGAACCCGGGAACCACCTTTAGACCGAGACAGGCGCAGAGTTTGACTCAGGAAACATGCTTAGATCATTTTAGTGTTTGTTCCAGGACTAAACCACGTCTAATCCTAGTCTAAACCCGGTTTAAGTGGACTGACCTTGGACCACAGTTCTCTGCAGACCTGAGCGTAGCACATTGTCATGACAACGACAGGAAACAGGAACTGAAAAACCAGAACCAACAGGAAGTAAGTCTGGTACAGGACTCGGTGGTCCACGGTCCAGACCTGGGCACAGAAGGTCTTTGAGAGTCCGTCCTGAACCGGGACCACAATCTCCGAGGTCTTAAGAGCCACCGGGACCGAGACCAGGGCCGGGACGAGCCAGACCCCCAGGACGATGGCCCCAGACCTCTTCAGACGAGGACGGAGCGGGAAGACGATGGCTTGGTACCTGCAAGACCATGTAGAACCAGGGGTAAAGACTGGGAAGAACCAAACCAAACTAAAAACAGATCTAACGCAGTCTAACCCGGTCTAAACCCGGTTTATCCCGGTCTGGTACCTGTCCAGGCTGATGAACAGCAGGGCGTTGGTCGACACGTGCAGGGACAGCGTGCGGAGGTAGTTGGTGGCGGCGCAGAGTCCGAGGCCGTGGTCCCAGCTCAGAGCCTTGACAGTGTAGTAGTCAAGCAGCAGGGGGCAGCAGAGGGCCACCAGGGCGTCGGACAGGGCCAGTTGAGCCACGAGCTGCTCCGTTAGGGTCCGCAGACGTCCTGACCGCACCAGGCTCACGATGAACAGGCAGTTCCCCAAACCACACACCAACATAATCAGGACCAGCACTGCCCCGATCAGCACCGTGGCCACGAAGAACCCGGGGCCCCGCGTCACGTCAGGGGCCTCCTCCAGCGGGACCTGTTTCAGTGTCAGAGAGGGATCAGGGAGGGGTTATTATCTGTAAGTTATTTATTTAGAACCTTTCATAGAAGTCTGCCTGAAAGGACAGGTTCTGGCCCGAGGACCGAAGGCTGCGGCCGGACATGTGGGGACATAAAAGGTCAGGGGTACTTTAAATACATTAAAGCTACAAAACATACCACATAGGCCTTTTCAATACATTAAATAGGCTATATTCATACATCAGCCTTATAGTGTTTAATTTACTGCATATTTCTATTTTCAAAACATTATCAATCAAAAATGCTGAGATGTAAAAATTTAAATTAGGGGTTACTTTGCTGAAAACAGATTGAGAAGAACTGCTCTAAAAGACTCAAATTATAAAATCAATTCTAAATTTGACAGGAAGACCGTGTAAAGTGTAAAATTGATTAAAATAAATAAAAAGTGAATTGCAATATTCTAAATGAGACAAGATAAAAGCATATATCATCAATTCCAAAACTACATTTGACAACATTGCTCTTCGTTTTGAGATATTTCTAAATTGATAAAAACCTTTCAGGGACATGGATTGTAACGAAACGCCATGAGTCCTGAGGCTGGACGGAGGAGCCCAGAGAACTATGGTGGGGACAAATTAAAGGAATTTTCCCATCTGGAGCCATAACAAGGGTTTCTGTTTTTTCTGCATTTAGTTATAGACTTTCTTGCTGGTTTTCATTCAACTCTGTCAAACTCTGTCTTTGAACAACTGAATGTTATCTGTGTACTAATGATAAGACACATTTTTAAAACAACTTATAAACTATGATGTTGTGTCAAAAACTGACCATATTTAAATGGTTTATAACTAAATCCTGAATGAACATTAAAACATTATTTTTTAAATAGAAGTGGAACTCAAGAACTCCTTTGGGAAAAGTTTTGTGGAAGTCAATGTTAATTTTATAAATGAATAATAAAAACAGACCTGATAATCCACGTCGTTCACAAAGAAATAATCCGACTGCACTGAGCTTAGGTTGGAGCCGGTGGCCATTTTGGCTCAAAACCATTCCTGAACAAAGAACAAGGTTTAACAATAACATAAGTCCCATTAAAACCTAGTTAAATACCACTAAAACCTGGTCATGTTCCACTAAAAACCTGTTGAAGTCCTGTCCCACATGGTTCCAATACAAATCCTGTCACAGAGTAGTGAGACCCAGTGATGAACCACTTCAGTCTTTGGTGAAGTCTCTTGTAAGATTTAACACGGCTCTGAGGAATGTGGCGACTCAAGACCGACCAAAACCCATATCAGACTGGACTTGAATTGAACCCCAAGACTGCGTATGGTCTCAGTGGGATTCAAGTGTATCATTTAAAAAAAAGATTAAAAAAACAGGACTGAACAAGGTCTAAACCATAAACTAAATCTGGACAAACCCAGATCTGGACCAGGGCTAGACCTAGTTCAAGTTCAATGGACTAAACCAGGTCTAAACCAAGCTCTGGCTCCCGTCTGCTTCTACAAACCTGTGTCTGCTGTTGTTACCAGACCAGGACTTTGACAAAGACTGAAATCTGGACCAGACTGAGCTCAGACTCTTTCTTTGTTAACGTCATTAAAATATCTCTGAATGAAGTCAAAAACAGTTCTGATAAAAAACGAGCAGGACTCACCTGAAGCTGAGCTGTTCTCACAGACCGGAGCATTTACGAGGAGTGTGCACAAGGAGCGTGCACGAGGAGGGAACAGGTCACTTCAAAACCCTCACATCAGCTCGTCACATCTTTTATTCAAAGATAAATGTAAAATGTTGTCTGAAATAAAAAGGGTTTTAACCTTGTTTCCATCCTTTCTTAATCTAACATTAAGGTTTTATTTATTTATTTGTGACCTTTGATTAAATAAAAACAGAACATGTGAAGAATATAACTCTTCCAGGTAGTCTTTATTATAAACCATTTTTAATTAAGAAAGTAAATCTCTAAAGTCCAGTTTGTGTTTTAGATTTTATTAAAAAAAACATTTCCCACAAAACAACAAAATCAAACAAAAGACAAACTAAAGTCGAGTGAATCTGCGGTGCGTTCAGGACTGCAGTTAAACAAAGTGAAGTGACTCAGATGCAGTAATTACACTTCCTGCAAGTGTTACAAAACAAAAGCCTTATAAAAGGAAAGTTTTATGTTCATAATTTTTTCTCCAAACAAAAGATAAAACAGGACGTGACTGAAGCAAATGTAACTCCAACAAATGAAAATAAAAGTACAGACACCAGAGCAGTGCCTTTGTCGCTTCCACTGAGCTCCATGAGTTAAACGGTAGTTCATTTTCCACTTATTTTAATTTGCCTTTATCCATTTACAGAATATTTCACTTTCTTCATTTTAATAAGTTTATCACATTTAGTCTCGCTCTGATCAAAAAGAAGAAACTAAACCTGCTTTTGTTGGAACAGATTAATACAAAAAAGATGTGGCCTTAAAACCTTAAAATGAAGTAAACAGAGGATGTAATGAAAGTGACTCCTGCAGTCTCTAGTCCGGTCTCTGTGGGGCGTTCAGGTACCAGTCTGTGGGCGTTCAGTGCCCCTCCTCACTTCTTGGCGTAGCTGATCTTCATGGCGCAGGTGGCTGTGATCCTAAAGCCCTGCAGAGCGTCTTTGGCGACTCCGGCTTGTGTTTCGCTCTCAAACTCCACGAAGGAAATGTCGTGTTTCCCCGGAACCAGGCGCACCTCTTTGAATCCAGGAAACCTGGGGAGGACCAGACAGAAGCAGGTCAGAGACAGGACAGATTATTTTTAACATTATTGCTTTACTTTGGCTTTAATCCTGGTTTAAACATGGTAAATGGCATGCATTTATATAGCGCATTTTTGCACCCTTCTCAGGCACCCAAAGCGCTTTACAACATGGACTTAGTCCTGGTTTAGTCCTACACTTCTCTTACACTCCCAACAGTTTATGAGCGCTGATATAAAACACAAGAGCAGGTGGTAGTTGGAGAAACATTTTGAGAAAATTCTGATCTAGTCTCAGTGGGTCTAAACTCCGTTCTCTAAACCCATGGTCTCTGCGGGTCTAAACCCACGGTCTCCGCGGGTCTAAACTCTGATCTCTGCGGGTCTAAACCCATGGTCTCCGCGGGTCTAAACCCACGGTCTCTGCGGGTCTAAACTCTGATCTCCGCGGGTCTAAACCCACGGTCTCCGCGGGTCTAAACCCACGGTCTCCGCGGGTCTAAACCCATGGTCTCCGCGGGTCTAAACCCATGGTCTCCGCGGGTCTAAACCCACGGTCTCTGCGGGTCTAAACTCTGCGGGTCTAAACCCATGGTCTCTGCGGGTCTAAACCCATGGTCTCCGCGGGTCTAAACCCATGATCTCCGCGGGTCTAAACTCTGATCTCCGCGGGTCTAAACCCACGGTCTCCGCGGGTCTAAACCCGGTCTTGGCAGGACTCACTGGTTGAAGAGCATGGACAGCATCATCTCGTTGGTCTCCTCCGGGAGGTTGTTGAGGAACAGGATGTGGTTCGGAGGATTATCAGGGACCTGCACAGACCAGGGTCAGAGGTCACAGACAGGGTCAGGGGTTACACAGTGACAGGGATAATCTAGAGAAAGTTACCTGCACAGGTGAGTGAAGTGGAGCCAGGACCTGGGGAAACAACAACAGAGAGGTCAGAGGTCAGACTCAGGTCAGAAAAAACACATTTTGTCCAGCTTCCTTGTTATGGTTTTGAATGTTCTGAAGGACTCCCTGAGAGATTCTCTGAGTTCCAAAGATAGCGCTTTAAATGCTTTTTTATTTCCAGGTTAATTGTAGATTGGACCTGATGTCCCGGGACAACTGTCACTAAACTGTCTCAGAAGTTTAACTCTGGTCTACATCTCATGTTCTCTAAAGCCAGTGTTAAAGCTCCGGGATAAAAACATGTTTTTGTGGAACTCACCGAGGCTGGTCTCTTGTTCTGATTGGCCGCTGCTGCTGCCTCCTGAGCCTTCTTCTTCTTCTCTCTCTTCTTCTCTTTGTCTCCGTACGTTCCCTTCATCTTCGAGACGAGCTCAGAGTCCGTTTTGGCGTATTGTATTCTCTGGAAACAACAGATATTTACTGTATGCTCTGCTGTGTCTTTTAGCCTCAGTTGTTGCAAATTATTATGTGTTCATTAAAAAGCTCTGGGCCGTACCATGGGTTTGTTGTAGAAGGGGAAGCCCTGCAGCTGTCGCAGAGCGTTGGTAGCAGCGGCCAGTTCTTTAAAAACTACAAAGGCCTGTCCTCGCATCGCCATAGTCTTCAGAGCCACGACGTCCAGGATCTGTCCGAACTGAGAGAAGAGCGCGTACAGGGACCGCTTCAGCTCTGAGGAAACACACAGGCTTTAGTCCCACCTGAACCCGCCTGAACAGCCCGGGTCTGGGTTTAACGCCACTCACCTTCTTTCTTTACTTTGTCGTTGATGTTGTTCACGTAAATGGTGTGGTTCGGTCGGATATCCATCTTTAAGTCTAAAAACAGCAATAAAACACTTTACTTCCCACACATTCATTTTAATTCATCCCATCTACCTGTTCTATACGTTTCACTTTGTGTTTCCCATAAATGAAAGCACAATGTGAACTAAAGAAGCCAACTCTTTACGTTAACTGTACGTCTTTCATTCAGTTAGCCACAGTTAGCTCCGGAGGCTAACCACTTGTTTCGCGCCCTTAGGAATTCAGCCAAAAGTTTCTGTGAAAAAAACCCGAGCGGGAGACAACTCCACTTCTCATCCTGTGCCCATTTACAAGAAGAATATTACTGTCAAAGTGTTCGTTTTACCGTTAAACCCGGGCTCACCTGCGTCTCCTCCGTAAACACACCGCTCTGAGGGACACCGGAAGTGCTTTTTTGCCGGCAGCGTCTGCTTTAAGACTCTACCGCCGCCGCATGTTCAGGAGAGGAACTGCACCCTCTGCATCAGAAATAAGACCGGTTATTATTCAATAAGCTGAATTATTTTTGTATATGTAATGTAAAATACGGGATGAAATTAAAAACAACACATATTAATTTATGGAAATACTCGAGTCTTGGGGAAAGAACAATATAGAGCACATTAAAAAGGACTAAAGTTTCAGGATATGTTTCTGAACTACACAGATCATGTTCAAAGCACGAAAATAACCTTATACCGGTCAATATCACAGCACTGCACAGGCGTGGAGAGGAAGGCCACAGTTTTAGAGCAGATAGGAATCTTAAACAACCGAAAATATTATCCCTGATTATCCTTATTACACAGATGCAGTGTAGAGACTGTTATAGAAGCCCAGCAGCGCCATCATGTGGTGTAAGCTCCATCTGTTCTACAAGAAGAAGACCCGTGTCTCTTCAGGGCTTCCGTACAGCGGCTTGTTGTCATCAGCTGCTCCTCAGTTTGTGCTAACTCACCTTTCTTCATACCCGGTCCAGAGGAGTCCAGAGGAATCTAACCCGGTCCAGAGGAGTCTGACCCGGTCCAGAGGAGTCTGACCCGGTCCAGAGGAGTCTGACACGGTCCAGAGGAGTCTGACCCGGTCCAGAGGAGTCTGACACGGTCCTGAGGAGTCCAGAGGAATCTAACCCGGTCCAGAGGAGTCTGACCCGGTCCAGAGGAATCTAACCCGGTCCAGAGGAGTCTGACCCGGTCCAGAGGAGTCTGACACGGTCCTGAGGAGTCTAACCCGGTCCAGAGGAGTCTAACCCGGTCCAAAGGAGACTGACCCGGCTCCTGGGCTTATCTCCGGCACCTTCTCCCCGGCACCCTCCTGAACCAAAATTTGACTAAAGATCCTCAGAACCGGTCCGGGGAGCTGCGGGATGAGCCATGGCCTCGGTTCGTGTGGCTGTGCGGGTCCGGCCCATGAACACACGGTAAGAGGCGGACTCTGACCCGGTTTATTGAACGGGTTTTAGTCAAAGTCAATCAGAACATTTCTGATAAAATTAATAATTAAACACAGAAGTAGGCAGTGTTTTGAACTGAAAGAATTAAAGAAAAGAGCGGAGCATGTTGTTTTTCTGAAACAGTACCACTCCCAGTGAAACCTGATCCAGTCTATGTTCAAGTAAAGACTGCTCAGCACTGTTAGTGTAGGATATATTTACAGGTAAATAAAGATAGGTTTATTCCTTTGGTGCAGTAATCACTTGACACTTTCCGACGTTTTGAACGACTAAAATCTGTCAGAATCTACTGGAAAGTGCGTTAAACAGACGCAGTTAATGCGTTAATTTAATAAAAAAGGTGTGCTATAAACAAGATATCTGTATCTGAGTCATTCTGGTTCTGTGTAAATGTGTCTGACGCTGGTTATAATAATATGTCCTTCAGAGAGAAGGAGCTGTTGGCTCAGAACATCATCAGAATGGACGGCACAAAGACCACCATCACCAACGTCAAGGTAAGAACATGTCTTTGTTCTCCCCGGTCTTCTCTCAGGACTGGCTTCTGGTCTGGCCTCTGGTCTGGTCTCAGGACTGGCCTCTGGTCTGGTCTCAGGTCTGGTCTCAAGTCCTGACCCCAGACCCTGTGCTCCTCTCTGTGCAGCTCTCAGACGGTGTTGCGGGCGACTCTATCCGAGACAAGACTAAAACCTTCACCTACGACTTCTCTTACGACTCCAGCGACTGCAGCAGCTCCAGCTTCGTCTCTCAGGAGAAGGTCTGTATTGTCTTTGGGTGTTCAGATCTGTCTTTAGTCTGTGTTGTGTTTCCTTCAGGTGTTCAGAGACCTCGTTCTTTAGTCTGTGTTGTGTTTCCTTCAGGTGTTCAGAGACCTCGTTCTTTAGTCTGTGTTGTGTTTCCTTCAGGTGTTCAGAGACCTCGTTCTTTAGCCTGTGTTGTGTTTCCTTCAGGTGTTCAGAGACCTCGTTCTTTAGCCTGTGTTGTGTTTCCTTCAGGTGTTCAGAGACCTCGTTCTTTAGTCTGTATTGTGTTTCCTTCAGGTGTTCAGAGACCTCGTTCTTTAGCCTGTGTTGTGTTTCCTTCAGGTGTTCAGAGACCTCGTTCTTTAGCCTGTGTTGTGTTTCCTTCAGGTGTTCAGAGACCTCGTTGTTTAGCCTGTGTTGTGTTTCCTTCAGGTGTTCAGAGACCTCGTTCTTTAGTCTGTGTTGTGTTTCCTTCAGGTGTTCAGAGACCTCGTTCTTTAGCCTGTGTTGTGTTTCCTTCAGGTGTTCAGAGACCTCGTTCTTTAGTCTGTGTTGTGTTTCCTTCAGGTGTTCAGAGACCTCGTTCTTTAGCCTGTGTTGTGTTTCCTTCAGGTGTTCAGATACCTCGTTCTTTAGCCTGTGTTGTGTTTCCTTCAGGTGTTCAGAGACCTCGTTCTTTAGTCTGTATTGTGTTTCCTTCAGGTGTTCAGAGACCTCGTTCTTTAGCCTGTGTTGTGTTTCCTTCAGGTGTTCAGAGACCTCATTCTTTAGCCTGTATTGTGTTTCCTTCAGGTGTTCAGAGACCTCGTTCTTTAGCCTGTGTTGTGTTTCCTTCAGGTGTTCAGAGACCTCGTTCTTTAGTCTGTGTTGTGTTTCCTTCAGGTGTTCAGAGACCTCGTTCTTTAGCCTGTATTGTGTTGCCTTCAGGTGTTCAGAGACCTCGTTCTTTAGCCTGTGTTGTGTTTCCTTCAGGTGTTCAGATACCTCGTTCTTTAGCCTGTGTTGTGTTTCCTTCAGGTGTTCAGAGACCTGGGTCTGGATGTGCTGAAGGCTGCATTCAGGTGTTCAGAGACCTATAACGCCTGTGTGTGTTTCCTTCAGGTGTTCAGAGACAGACGGGTTTCCTTCAGGTGTTCAGAAGTCCTACACCATGATGGGCTGTCCGGTCAGAACCACACACTACACTACAATATAATATTATACGGTAGAGACGAGGGGAACAGCGCCACCTAAAGGTTAA